>MU227175.1:574082-591107 GCA_018584345.1 Thuja plicata
AAATGTCTATTCAACAACTTTTTGAATAGACGTGCTTCTCAATATTACTTGACTATGTTTGCAAAACATTCTGTACTCAATTAGTGTCTGTAAATATAATACTCGCTTTCCCGTAGTATGAATGGATGGCAGTATTTATTTGAGATATTGAATGCACTTTTAATTTCGTTTGGTTTTTAATTAGGTACATAAAATTGATTAAAGAATATATTTGCAGATGGTGGATGAGGAGAATCAATCATGGGCTAGAAATATTAACTAGCGCTTGTATCAAAATGAGGTGCAAGGGGTATGTCCATAGTTGTAATATGTTGAAAAGTATGGAAACCTATATACTAATGAAAGCAAGTATTTTTGGGAATATGATGTTTACAAATTTTTTATATAATGTCAAAATTGATTGATTGAAACATATATGCGATGGGTTGCCAAGATGCATGTATTGTTCTTGATGATATGCTTATGAAGATGGCTTTTTGTGATACTTGTGCATGGAAATGTATGGGGTTTCTAATTTATGTGTTCTATTTATTTAAACATTTTATAATAAAATTTATTTAATTAAATATAATTCAAACGTTGCGTGCTATAGGTATCAAACTATTCTATTATATATGCAAGAATGTCAAGTAGTATGGAATGAAGATTGTAAATGACGTTAATAACTTCACCAAGAGCTCTATTCACAAGTCCTTCCTGTCTCCATATGTTTGTTTTGAGTATGAGTCATTGGTCTTTGCAAAGTAGCACTTGCTTCTCAAGTTGTTTATCATAAGCTTCAATATATGTTTTTCTTCTTGTACTTGTTGAAATGTTCATCACAACTGGATGATTTAGTTGTTTTGACATTTTTCTATTGTGTACCCTTACTAAATTATTAGTAGAAAATAGGTGTATTGAATTATTAAATTATTCATTTTTAGCTGCAGTAAGTTGTTTTCTTGTATGAGTCATCAATAATTGTTTATTTTCTTATGTTGGGTATGCATTCAGGATGTTGTGCAAGCCCTGATGAATTTGGGTTTGCATTAGTGTTTCACTTGGAAACCTTTTTTGTAAGGTGACAATTGTTGTAAATTGGTGCTTAAGTGTTATGGCATTCAGATGTGATGTGTACAAAGGTTTTCCTACTATAAGAGGCAGTTGTGCAAGGCTAGGTCAATTAGAATTATGGACACTCTACCAAACCTGAAATGTTGTCGATGGGGAAAGGCCTCACATAGCTTAGTGTTTATTTTTAGTAGTAGTTTTGGTACTATGAATCTCATCTCATCAAAGAACATGCACCTTGTGTTCTTCATGACTTCTTAGAATGTGGTTAGTGTTGGTTCCTGTAATAGTTACATTTATTTGATAGGAATCTTGGGTGTCAAATGTATCAATTTGTGTTATTACCTATGCAATGGTTGTGCTAATAGTAATATATAAGTTAAATAATACATTGGAAATTGTTGTCTCAAAACTTGTGTCTAATGCGGCTGCACAAACCAATGGCAGTAAGACCCCATTCACCAAATCTGATATGCTGGTACAATGACAATGACCACTTGTGAAGTACAGGCCCGTTAGTGGGAGTGTGAGGGTTCATCGTCTCTCAAGGGTAGAAGAGAAGCACAGTAACAGATGGCAACCACTACCCTCGGGATGGATCAAGATCAATTTTGATGGGGCCTCCTGAGGTAATCCTAGGATTTTTGGAATAGGATACATAGCTCGAAATGACAAGGGGGATATCATGGCCTTAGGGGCTAAAGGGTTACGTAATGGCACTAATAATGAGGCAGAATGCCTAGCTGTAGTCGAAGATGTACTCATGGTGAGAAAACTCCATTTTAAGAAAGTTCACCTAGAAGGCGACTCCCTCCTGGTAATAAATGGAATCAATAAGGGTCAGATGGATACATGGTACTTAAATAAGCACATCAGAAGGATTAGAAGCATGTTGGTAGATTTTGAGGATTTCAAAACTTCACATGTACCAAAAGGGGCAAACAGTTTGGCTGACCAACTCTCAAATGTAGGAGCAGACGGATCCCTCGAAGAAAAATTTGAAATCTTTGAGGAATTCATGAATGAGGATTAATATCAACATATAGGATGGGTACAATCAGTGCCGAGGTTGATATCCTGATAAATGGAAATTCATGTCACACCACCAATGTATCATGTGGCTGATCATAATTATAGCATGCCCAAGATCTCATGACATGAGCGCACAGGAGTAACAAAATCCTCAAGCCAAGATCTCACGGGATGTGAAAGTCGAAGAGAGTACTTGAAGCAGTTAAGTGTAATGATGTTTTCCTACATACCCGATGGTAATAACAACCCATTCTAGAGGCTTCGATTGCAAGTTAAATACTCTGGCGACAATAATTAGTCCATCAATTATTTTAGTGAAGAAATAATAGAGCTATGGAGGTGAATTTCTCATTGTCGACGAATGGGAAGAATCATACCTTTGATACGCATATCACAACAAATAGGCTGAGCCATATCTTCAATGGCAAGGTGATGATTTCTGGTCTGCCATCAGAGAAATCCTGGGTGAGCATTTCTTACAAAAGGGGTGGAGTCCAAGAACTAATTTGGATATTTCATCCGTGTTTGTGGCCCTAGCACTCATGGTGGCTGATTCAAAGGTAGAGGTTAGGAGGGTTATCAGTTAGTGTATGGTTGTGAAATGGGTCAGCGATGTTGAAAAAATCATCAAATGGGCCGAGGTGGGGTTGGGGCTATGAATGGGTGATGATCCTTTTCGCTTGGTGGGAAGAGGGAGTCGTGGGTTGCAATCGCTGGTAATTTGGTTGACGGATAGCCTAGAAGATGTACACTTGGCTCGGGCTTTGGCGGGGTGGAAAGATTTGATGAAGGTCATGGAGAGGAGCAAAATAGAGGCAGAAAGGGTGGCGTCTATTCTCGCGGCCCGAAAAAAGAAGAAAATGCTCATCAAGTCCGCTGTGGCCCTTGACATTGATGGGATGCCAATGACCCGAAGGCAACTCCTGGTCACTCAGCAGGGCGCAAGGGCTAAGGTAGCCAGGGAAGCCAGAGCAAAACCAAACTTGATTGTCAGCCCGGATGCAGTTGGTGGCGACCATCCTAGAGTTGGAGAACTAGTCAATAGGTGGGGTGCATTTGCAAACTTCACCCAAGGAGATGCAGCTAAGTGGTTCCCTTAGTTGAAGCTTGGGAAGTCTTTTTTTGGCCGAGCTGTTCCCTTCTGTCGACTTTTGTTAATAGACTTGTCATTTTGCTCAGTTTATTAATCTTGTAATGCAGACATAGTTGTCTCGCTTCAAGCAAGTATGTGTTGTTTCATTTTGGATTGTAATGCCTAGATGGCCAATATGTAACCGCTTACTAAATGAATACAAAATATTATTACCGATAAAAAAAAAAACATTGGAAAGTTAAATTTGTCTTATAAACCTATTCCCCAACATCACCCTTAATTTTAATCATAACCTTAATAGTGCTTGAATCCTAAGTTACTAACTCTTAACCTTGATTGAACCTTAATACTAATCCTAACCCTAATCAAATCTCTTTATCTTAGAATGTCCAACCTTAAGTTAACCCAATCTTTAAGCTAACCGGAACCCTAATTACAATTACAAGATGATACATATAGCTTTGGTATATATTATTTAATATTTATATTAGATTAAGGATTGTAATTTAATTCATAAAAGATGACTGTAATATACTTATTGTAATAAAATAATTTTATAATATTGTTAAATATAAAATTTGAAGATAATTGTTTTCCTAAAATAACAACAAATACTTTTAAAAAAGGTAATTATCGTATAAAATATATTTCAATCAAAATAAAAAAATTCGTACACAAATTTGTTACAATATAATTATAACTATTATTAGTATTTACTTTTTAAAATAAATGTCATCAAGTTTATATTAAGAAGATATTAATCTAATTTATTATTTATTAAAAATTAAATATTAAATATTTAAATTAAATTAAAGAATAAAAGATTATTCTAAATGATTACCAAACATCTTTGATTTTTCATTTCTTCTATATGTTGTTTTTCCCTTCTACACTCAGTGGCTGCAAGAGACTTCGAGGACTTGACCTATTTAGGAATGTTCTTGAAGGTATTATTCTTGCCAATATTTATGAGCTTCTTAACTTGGAACAAATTATGAACCTATAAATTAATAGGATATAGGGAAAGATCCTAGCTGAGTTAGGCTAGCTTAGTCTATTATCAAGTCTTGATCTTTCTTTAGACATGATGAGTGGAAGGATACCATTTGAGCTAGGGAGTTTGACAAAGCTGAGATATCCCAATTTTCTGAGTAATCAACTTGAAGGCAATGTTCGTCGGATTTGGGTTTTGGCAAGTTTTAATTTGTTGATCTTTGAGGGAAATGATGAGATCTGTGGTGTGAGTGAATTGATCCCCTACTCTAGGGTAGTGCATTCTCATCAACACAGACATCATACTACAATGGTTGCTTCTGTAGTTTCAATTTTTTTCTTTCTCACTTTATTGTTTTGCTTTGGATTTTTCCATTTTTATTTGATAAAGTGTGCAATCTTGCATAACAAGGTTGATATTTTTATTTTTCAAGAAACAAAAATGAAAAATGAAGTATTTAAGAGGATTCTGAACCATATTTGGCCTAATGTTGAATGCAAGTCTAGTGATGCAGATGATGCTTCAAGTGGGATGACAACCCTCTGGAATCCTAATAAGGTTGCTAGTGCATTATATCATTCCTCCAAATGTAGCTTTATAACTACTTTCAAGTTAAGCTCTGGTGCCTCTAGGAATTTGATTAATGTTTATGCCCCTAATGTTAGATCTGTCAGGAAAACGTTATGGGACTTGCTTGTTGTTACTATAGAGGGTAACACAGATATTAAATGGATAATGTGAGGTGATTTTGATTCTCCCTTATGCTCCTCAGAGAAATCTAGTAGCAGAAAGGACTTTAATGAAAGTGTGCTTGATTTGACTAATTTTATGTCCACTACTAGGATGATTGACATTGAGCTACAAGGCTCAACTTTGACTTGGTCTAATGGAAGACAAGATAAAAATTAAATTCAAGTCAGACTAGACATATTTTTGCTTTCCTCTAATTGGTTTAATCTTATTGATTTCTCCCTTTCCTCCCAACCTAAGACTGCCTCTGATCATAATGTCATTGCGTTAGATTAGAATGATGGAAGGAAAAAGGGTCCGTAGCCTTTCAGATTCGAGTGAACCTCTCACCCTGATTTTAGAAGTTTGGTGGATAGCTGGTGGAATACTCATTGCACGGGTTCTCCTATGGTTCAGGTTAACCAAAACACCAAATTAGAAAAGATAAAGTGAAGGGTTGGAAGAACCTCCTTTGGAAACATATTTAAGGAAAAGATAAGGTTGTTACTGATCTCAAAGAAATAGAGAGAACAATGGAAATAGGAGAACACAATGATAATGTCTTCAAAGAGGAAACACACCCTAGACAAAGATGTATTAAACTAAACAAACAAGATGAAGTGTTCTAGAATCAGAAGTCTAGAATTTAGTGGCTAGTTGATGGGGACAAAAACACTAAACTATCTCACCTTTCTACCATTAAAAATACAAGTAGAAACAAAATCAGGAAGATTGAATTACCCAATGGAAACTTCACTAAGGAGGAAGGAGAAATTTTTGATGTTGTTGTTAGATCCTTTTGTGATTCCCATAGTAATGAGAATGGTGCTTTCTCAAATCCTAATGCTTTTCTCATTGTTATCCCAAGCCTAATCACAGAAGAAGACAATAAACACCTATCTTAGCAGGTCATTTTCAACGAGGAGGAAGAGATTATTTTATCGTTTGGATCATTCAAGGCTCATGGGCTTGATGGTTTCCCCTATCCCTTTTCCAACTCTATTGGGATATTTTTGGTACTGACATCTACAATAGTGCTCTGGATATTTTTTGAATTAGAAGATTACTAAAGGAATTAAAATATACTTTTATGGCTTTAATTCCTAAATTTTCTATAGCTAAAGCAATTTTTGACTTTAGACCTATCAGCTTCTGTAATACCCCATACAAAATCTTCTCCAAAGTGATGGTTAACAAACTCAAGATCAACCTTGATAAGCTCATCTCTCATAACCCAAAGGGTATTTTCGAAGGCATAAATATTCTTTATGCAATCATCACCACTCAAAAGATCATTCACTCTATGGAAACCAACAAAAAAATAGGTATGATTCTTAAACTGGACATTTCTAAGGCTTATGACAGAGTAAACTAGGATTTCCTATTTGATGTTCTCTACAAGTATGGGTTTTATGGAAAACTCTTAAAGATGATTATGGAATGTGTGACTACCACTATGTATTTAGTTGTTGTAAATGGATCCCCTAAAGGCATCTTCTCTATGGGAAAAGGCCTAAGACAAGGTGACCCCTTGTCACCATACTTGTTTATTATGGTTGTTGATGTGCTTGGTCACAACATTCAAAAGAAAAAAGACTCAAATAAGTTGAAAGGAATTAAAGTTGCTTCCCAGCTTCAAAAATTTTCCCACCAATAATTCATTGATGAAACAATCCTACTTGGGGAAGCCTACTTTTGTAAAGGTAAGAAATGGAAGGAAATCCTTGAAAGATATGCTAACATTTTAGGACAACAAATAAATTATCATAAAAGAAACCTCTATTTCTTTAATTTAGTGAAGCCTTGCAATTAAAGATAAAGAACCTGTATGTGGTTGTAATGTTTCTTTTCTACCTATCTGATATTTGGGTTTACCACTTACTACTAAATTTCCTTCCTCTACTTATTGGAATAGCTTCATTGAAAGATTGCAGAAGAAGCTTGTGGGATGAACAAGTAAACTATTAAGTCGGCCAGGAAAAGTCCAACTTCTCAAAGTCTATCTCCAAATGGATGATAGCATTGAGAAGTTATAAAAGTGATTCTTATGGATTTGAGATGAAAAGAAACCATAATTGCACTTGTAAAATAGGATAAAGTTTTCACTTCAAAGAAAGCTGGTAGGCTTGGTATCAGGAAAATTAGATCCTTGAACAGAGATCTCAATGCCAAAGTGGGGTGGTTTCTTGTAGAAAATTATAAGGACTAGGTTAATATTTTTAGAGATAAATACCTCCAAATAGGTTTGCAGACTCCTTCCTTTATAACCCCATTTCAACCTCGGGTTCCCCTCTCTAGAGCAACATTCTCAAATCCAAATAGGTGCTAAGGAAAGTAAGAAAGAAAATTAATTGGAATGGTAATAACATCGGCTTTTGGGAGTACATATGGCATCACAATAAACTACTTAAGGACTATAATAACTTTAACTAGATCAAAGGATGACTTCTAGAGCTTTGGAGATCGAGGAAGATAATAACCGGTTATGGAATCATATTTGGATCCCCAACCTTATTCCTAAGGTAAATTGTTTTTGGTGGATCATTTCCCATGGAGAATTTCTAATGGTTGATAACTTGAATGGAAGAGGCTTCTCTTTAATGATAATGTGTTTTCTCTATTACTTTGACTGTGAAAGTATTGATCATCAATTTTAAATTTTTCTCCATGTCTAGGAGATGTTAGACTGTGTATTTTCCTTGACTAATGTTGGGTGGGTAATGCAATATTATATGACTTTGTTCATTTCTCAATGTAGTTTCTTCCCTTTAAATCACCATATTACCATAAACCTATGGGCCCAAATTCATCCTTTCCTTAACTAGAACATTTGGAAGGAACAAAATAATAGATTATTTACGGATTAATCAGGAAACACCATTGTCCTGTTACAAATAATCAAACATAAAATAAAGGAAAAATTAATGTGTCCACCTTTGGGAAAGGAAAAATCAGCCCTACTCTCCAAGAGATGAGGGTTAAACAGAAATGGGGAATACAACACGACCTACTGAATATCAACTGGACCATTATAATGAAGAATAAAATTACTAGATGGGTCCCTCTGCATGATAGATGGATAACATATAATGTCGATGGGTGTGCCAAAGGAAACCCAGGGTGCTCTACTGCTGGTGGAGTTATTAGAGATTGAAATTGAATCTTATTGAAGGTTTTTTCAAAAACATGGGAATTGGATCTAATAACAGGGCTAAAGCTAAAGCTTCTTAATAGGGAATAAAATGCTTGAAGGAGCTAAACTACATGAAAATATAATCTTCGAGGGAGATTCAAAGCTAATTATGGAATATCTAAAAGGGAATTATGGATGTCCTTGGCACTTGCTAAGTATTTTGCAGGATTGTAAAATAATTCTTGGCACCTTCAGGAAATATGATATTAGCCATACTTAGAGGGCAGGCAATAGGGTTTCTCACTTTATGGCCAATTCTAGCTTTAATAATCAAGAATGGTGTTATATTAATTTTGAGAAGTGCCCCCAAAAAGATCAAAGAAATCCTTGCTAATGATAGAAGAGATGGGATCGTCAACCATGTTTATGATGAGATCTCTAGTTAGAATTAACACCTGGTTGTTGTTTGGTCTGGGATGGGTCTTAGGAGAAGGTTTGATGAATTCTAAATAGTTGAATTATAAGCCAGATGATAATATAAATCCTAGGAAGATATATAATTACATGTGAAGGAATGATTACCTTGAGAGAGATTTAAAAAGTGGTGTGAAGGATAGTAGGGTGGACCACACATTGACTTTCTATATGAGAAAGGAAGTTTTTAAAAAGAGATCCCAATTATATAGGCAAGGCTAAAGGCCTTTTTTTCCACATATGTTTAAAGTACAATCACATGGACTATGAGACCAACTGGTAGCCAACTCGACACTATCACTCAATTAACTTACAATCTCAAAATAATGATTACATCATTAATGACCAAGAAATTGGCTTTCTCAATAATGAAAATTTTAAACACGCCCTTTATGGGAATATTCTTTTCAACAACCCAAAAAATTGCCTCCATATCTCTCATAGAAATCAAAGATTGTCATTTGATAATGAAGGGTTACAATATAAAATCTATTAGTTTCTCTCAATGGCGAAAGTGTTTTTTGTTTGAGAGGCTTCATTTTCTGTCTGGTAAAAAAAGATTTAAAAAAAAACATTTTGTTTTGTTAGCCGATAGGCTTTCCCTACGAGCAATCACATACAGCTGTTGGGAAAACCTGTCTCATGGATAAAACTGTCATTTTTTTGGTTTTGAATTGTGACAGTAGAAAGTGGGCATTGGCAATTTTACTGCTGGAGAATATAAAGCAAGTTCATCTAATTATCACCGAATTTTGTGACCCACACCTCTGATTACTTGTCCTTTTCAGCTCGCTCCCACAGTGAAAACTTTGTTAATTTTTTGTAAGAAAGGGTTTGATGGAATTTACGCTCTGTGATATGTCAATCTTTTTGAATATTCAGTGAAAATCTATAGAAATTGAAATTGCCTTATCACGAAATATATTTAAGGAAGTGAGATGCCTCAACTATGCTCTTGACGATTTGATCTCAGAGTAAAGAACAAAAAATTTCTTTGGACACCAGTAGAGGGCTTATTTAGCGTTTGTATTTACACTTCTATTTTGGTTGATTTTGCAATGGAAAGGATAAATAGTTATTACATGCTCAAGGTAAGAAAGTGTGTAATATTTTGGTACACCATGATGTCAGATACCATCACTAAATTAAATACCATGTCTGTACAAAATTATGGAAATATAACTCTAGCATGTCGTTGAAAAACATCCTGGATTTGTTTTGAACAAAATACCCAAAAATAGTTAAAATAATTGTTGCGCCTAATTGTTTCACTTCAAACTTTGTGGGATATATTTGCATCTGAGATTTTATAAACAAGCAACGGCGCCGCATCAGGTGAAGTACCTAATGCCAGAAGCGTCTAAATAGAAAATTAAAGCGCAATCCTCAGAAGGGGACACTTAGATTTTTTTCATTATTGTCTTTGTAAAACATACATTTTAGTTTGTATTTTAGCCTTGGGTCCTAATGATTATGGTTTGCCAACTTCTTAACCGTTAATCTATGTTATCCAAACCGTGAAGATCGAAATGCTTCTACTCCTCAGTTCCGTAGGATGCAAATGTTAAATCTGGTGCAACCATTGACTAAGCTACTCATCGATAAATATATCTTAAATAAAAGTTTCGGTCCTCATATACGTTGACTACCCATATAAACTTGAATATGACTTGAATTACTTGGGCTATGGTATTACACCATTGCCATTATCTTCTCCTCCACTGTTGCAGAGTTACATCGTGTAAAAAATACATTAGACAGTGAATATTGTCGTGATGTAGGCACTATTGTTTGTGAGCTTTCGATAAAAACTTGTGCCCCCTCTTGCGCTTCTGGCAGGATCAACTCTAGACGCTCACCCCTCTCCACAGCCAAAGCATTCTTCTGTGAATCCATATCTGAAGATATTGCCAACGATGAATTAAATAACCCAAAAACACATTCTAATAGGTCTTTTTATCTGTCAGGAGTTTTGCGTCAGGGACAGGCTTCATGAAAGCACTTGGAGGAGCATTTATGTCTGATACAGAGGCTCTTCTATCCTCTATAAATTGGTGATTATGGATATAGTGGATGCCTCCCAAGCATAATTATTCTAGTGCAATTTTCATCATCACAAATTCCTTCTCAAAAAACAGACAATAAGATAACCCGAGTCAATTAGAAAAATAATTTTTTGTGAAAAAAGATAGCTATCGACCATGCTAGCGAGGTATTGAATGAGGCAGAAAATAAATATGTCAGTTAACACAAAGGTTTTGGGTTCTGTCAACCTGGCGACAAATGAACTTGTTTTTGACACGTTGGGATGATGTCTTATGGAAAGACGCCACATACGTGCAGTGTCAAACATTTCTCCTTTGGATACACGCCTATCTAAACCACTATGCTCAAATTCATTTTTTCACAGACTCCCAAACAAATATAAAATACCATTTACTGTTTGCAATGGGTTGCACCTCTTCAACACTTGTGAACACTGACCTAATTTTGAGATTCAACACGGATATTTTTTGAATTAAATTCGAAAAATAGAATTGGTGAAAGAAATTATGAATGCTCAACTTTTCTAAAAAAAAAGAATTATAAAATTGATTTAATATTACTTTTTTTTTAAGGTGAAAATGGCATAGCCATTATAATATATTAATGTTTATAAAATTTACACTGCTTCAAGGGCTCAAGAGGGAAAGAAGCAGGGAAGATATTACTTAATAAAAACAAGAATTATAAAATTGATTTAATATTACTTAATAAAAACAAACTTTATAATTTCATCAATTAAATATTTACATCTTTATAAAAAAACAAATCAGGACATAAGATTTCTTCGAATAGTATGTTTTTGAATTAAGCAAAAGCAAGAGGGTGTTGGCCCAAGGTACAATAAACAACTAACTAGAGAAGAATTAAGAGAAGATTAATTAATCCTAGAAAGCAGATGCATAGCATATTAAACCATCTACTTCTATAAAAAACCACAATGAAAAAATTGTTCCAACACGAACGCATAGTTACAAAAACCCACGAACAGAGACTATCAAGTTTAAACAATATAAAAATTAAACCATGGCACGTAGGGCTAATAACCATACTTAAAGTTTCAAACTTAAAACTGAAAATTAAGAAAACCAGTCCAACCATAGGGCTTGTTGTCAGCATTGCCACAGTTCACAGCACCACCCCGGTCAAGTAGCAAGAGTTATTTGCAATCCCATAAGCGCTTGGAAAGCAGTAGGTAGATAATTTTGAGTTTTAGGAGATTGTTAGATTTTTAGATTGTAATTATATTACTAAATTATCTATACAATATTAATATTATATAGTAAGAAAAACCTTCAGCAACTATTGTGCCTTATGGACCATTCATTATAAAGCCTCTTAAGCTCATTAATTGATAAGTAGGAGATATTTACCACAACAAATCAAATTGTGATATTGCTATCAGGATTCAATTGTGTACTTTTTGAGTCAAACCCATTGACCCATATTTCAATATTAGTGGTTCCCAAGAACCCATCTGTCATAATAATGAATGGAATACTTAGATCTTAATAGGTTCCCTATTTTTGGAATTAAACTTGCAAAATTGTGTGCATATTTTTTTAGTTTTGAAGCATTGTATACAAAATCTGACTTAATACCTTGTGTGTTCTAGATTGAATGTAGTTGTGCAAATGACTCTACTTCAAGATTTCTCTATAACTCAATAAGAACAAATACCATTTCTCTTGTTACATTTTTTTAAGAATTTCTCACAAAGTTTTTCATGGTTTGAGAGAAAGCCAAAAAGCTAACAATCTATTTTAGTAAGTAGTTAAGTATTGTAAGTTAGGTAAGTAGACTTCATATAATCAAACAATCTTTAACAATAACATATATATTGAAAAAAAAGGAATCCATAACTTATTAAAATTTAACAAGCATCTTCTTAGTTAAGTATGATATAGAAAATAAATTTTAACATTAAACTAAAGGCAAAAGCTTCAATAATTTTAATCTGGTATAAAAAAAACCAAAAATATTTATAGAGCACATCCGTGATCGTACATGGCATTATTTTTGCCTCAGATCTAATACTAGCTTCACGCTGAACCCAGATTTCTCAAGCAATTTTGGTGAAACCCCCAAACACACCTGCACAGATAGCCCATAGAGTTAATGTTCTAGTTCCATCAATTGGCTCAAACTCATCTATCAACTGGCATGGGTTTCTTGAGACTGAGATTTAGTATTTTGTGAGTAGATTCTTGTATTAGAGGTTTAGATTTAGATAATTCTTTAACATCTTTTGATTACCACTATCTATATTGAACATGTTCCATAACAATATCAATACCTATGACATATGGGGTGTCATGATGAAGAATATTGCAACCCAATTACCATGCGCAACCCTGTAAACTCTTCAGTCTGATTTGAATTTTATTTGATAGATATTGATTCTTGCTAGTCATCGAGACTTTAGGAGACCTTCACTGGTGTGGGTCACGAGCACGTTTGGAGAAGTCCGGTGGAGTTAATGAGTGAAGCTGTGGAATTTGTGATATTCCAATCAAATGATTTTTCTCAAGTTTGAGTTGTACGAAATGAAAAAGGTGTAATGCCTGCATATACCCTTTCAAATAGTATTTCATTGGCTCCGACTACTATGCTTGGTCTAAAATCTAAAATATGAGATAGTGGTTTTTGGGGGAAAGGATGACTTTTTAATATGCGGTGACTTAAAAAATTCCATTACATTGTCTCATGACAAATGAATAAAGTGGAAAAGGTTGTAGCTTGAACATCTTTCCAACCTCCTTTTGTGATGCTTTGATGTGTGTCATTGTGGTCTTTGTACTTTAAACCATTGAAACATTTTTCCTTTTTACCTCTGATTTTGAAATTGAACTTTCAAACCTTTGAACCTTGAACTGTGAACCTTGAACTTTCGTAAAGGTTCAAGTTCAATGGTTCAATAGTTTACTCCTTGAAGATTTGAATATTGAACATTTAAACTTTCAACCTACGCAATCTGGACTTTTGAACTCTTGGTGTTGAACCTGCACCTTCAAACGTGTTGAACCTTGAACTTTTAACCAAAAATAGGTGTGATGGTTCAAGTTCAATGTCTTTTAACCTTAACCTTTGAACCATGATTCTGAACTATTGAACTTTCTAAATTTTAAACCTTGAACTTTCGTAAAGGTTCAAGATCAATGGTTCAACACTTTACTCCTTCTAGATTTGAATGTTGAACATTTGAACTTTGAACCTAGGCAATCTGGGCTTCTGAACTCTTGGTGTTGAACTTGCAATTTCAAACTTCTAACCTGAACATTTGAAACATGATTCCAAACTGTTGAACTTTCTGAACTTTGAGCGTTGAACTTTCGTAAAGGTTCAAGTTCAATGTTTCAATACTTTACTCCTAGGCAATCTTGACTTATGAAATCATGGTGTATAACCCGCACCTTTGAACCTGGTGAACCTTGAACTTTGAACCAAAAATAGGTACAATGATTCAAGTTCAATGTTTTCTAACCTTAACCTTTGAATCATGATTCTAAATTATTGAACTTTCTGAACTTTGAACCTTGAACTTTTAAAGGTTCAAGTTCAATGGTTCAACACTTTACTCCTTGCATATCTGAATGCTGAACTTTTGAACTTTGAGCCTAGGCAATTTGGACTTCTGAACTCTTGGTGTTGAACCTACACTTCAAACTTTTTGAACCTTGAACTTTGAACCAAAAATAGGTGCGATGGTTTAAGTTCAATATCTCCTAACCTGAACCTTTTAACCATAATTCTGAATTGTTGAACTTTCTAAACCAGCTGAACTTTTTGAACTGGTTTAACATTCTTTCAACTACCACATCTTATAAACATCATCTTCACAAAAGGTTATGAGATAAATCATTAGGGGAGGGAACAAAGTTTAGTTTTGATGGTCATAAATAGGGGAAGAACTTAATTTCAAAATTTTAAATAAGGGGGACCATAAGTGGTCCAACAAGGTATACCTCAATGGTATCTTAGAAATCTCCAATATAAATAAATATTCAGATTTTCTTTTATTATTGTTATGTTTCTAATATTTTTAAATCTACACTATTATACACGACCTTATATAATGTAAAACTTCATTTACAATTTCCACTAAAAAAACTATCGGCGATTCCCTTGCACATCCATTGGGTGCAAGTGCTAGTTCTAAAATTAGTAAGAGTGGGCCTCTAATGTCAACTTATGATCTAAAACTAGATTTTTTGGGGGTTAGAGGGACGGGTGGGCCTCTTAAGCACTCTGAACTGAAGGATTGCAGATAATTATTGTATAATAGTGAACTTTGGGACACTTTTAGCAGAGTTGGTCTTACATCATACTTCCAAGAAATAAGGGGATATAACACCTTGTCCATGAAGTTCTGCAACTCATGATATCAAGGAAACATTTCCATTAGAAACATAAAAAAAATTGTGACTCTGAAATTGATTGCTGAGGTGACTCGGTTAAAATATGAAGGTGACAAAGTTAAGAAGAAAATCTATGGAGATTACAAGCTTTAGACAAAGAATTTTTTAAGAAAGGAGAAAAATTATTAGTGGCCACCAATAGAAATGGGTATCAAAGATTCTCCTTACCCCCCTTATGCTCTCATTTGTTTCTATTTGATGAAGTACTTCACCCTAGAAGGTCATTATACTGCCTTCCATGGGAACCACTTTCCTATCCTCAATCACATTAGGAATTGTCATAGGATAATTATTTGATTTTTCCTCTTCCCGTGTTTGAGCAGTTGCATTGCTACGAGTGCATCATCTCTGCTTCACCAGGCCCTTATCTATGTCCTTTAGCAACATGAGTTTGGAAAATTCTCATTCTGTAGTCATCCCCTATCATATCCCTAGCATGGGAAACACCAAAATGTGAAGCCGACTAAAATCTCTTTTAAAATTAAGCTAATCAAAAGTAACCCACTTCCTAAAAAGCTCAACCCTAGGGAGCAAAACTCAACACTAGTGGGAAGAAAAAAAATAACCCTAAGACCACCAATGAAGATATCCCTTTTGAAGAGGCCCTTCTTGATACCAACCATCTGAACAGTAAGCACCCTGCCACCAAATCTAGTCCTTCAAAAGATAAACAAAAAATGAGTGAAAAGGTTAAAAATTTGAGTTTGTCTACTGATGTTGATAATGAGGAAGATGTTGAGGAAGGAATTGAAAATATTGACGAACCGAAACATGAGGGTAGCCCTGGTGAGAGGAGTTCAACACACATTCTTAATAAGTCAAGGAAGGAAAAGAAAATTGTGGAGGAGGTGGCCCCAAAAACTTGTTATGGGTCTGAACTAGATGAAGGGGATGATACCACGGAGAACACTGAAGATAAAGATTATGTAGAGGAAGAAGAAGATCACAGGGATGAAGAGAAGGAAAAATCTTTGGATATCACGGTGAATTTAAGTGAATTAGAGGATACTCTGAACATGGTTTGCAACTCCCTTGCTTCCTCTAGGAATGTCATTCTAGATAGTAGCCCTTCTTCCCCTGATCCAGGTAATAAAAATGGCACCCCTAATTTCCAAAATCAAATTGATGACTTGCATAAGAGACTCACGACTCTTGAGGGTTCTGCTACCATATATTTTACTACCAAGGAACATTTCAACATTGTGATATCCTCCCTTTGTAGCGTCATTAATGGCCTTATGTAAAGGGCTCTTTTTGAAATGGTTACCGGGAAAAGTAGAATCAGGAAAGCGATGAAGAAAATGAAAGAGAAGAATCATAGCGAGCAAGAAGAGTGATAAGAAGACACTGAAGACTAGCAGAGCAAGTTCTATAGTCTTTCTAAGGGCTAGGATAAAATTGCTAATTTCAATAATAGCTAGTTTGGTAATTTTTTGTATTACTTTCCATGTTGATACTTAGTTTTTTTCTATTATGGCAGTTGCTCATTATTTTGGTTGCTACAACATTGTTAGTCCGAATTTTAAATTAGCCAAAATTTAAACTTTGTGTTAGATCCATTTGTGAGTTCGTAGATCAGTATCACATTTTGACAAAAGGATCAAATTCTCCCTAAATGCTCAACTCTATTTAGATGAAGTAGGTTGGCGATATAAAGTTCATCTTGGGTGCCACATTAGAGATCACCCTATGTATCATTCATATTGTGTTCAAAACATGTCATATTCATTGGTACGGAACGCAAAAATAATTACAACTTGAAAATGTCAAGCACATTTTAAATACTCTTGATTATTATCGGCAATTTCATCAAGTTGTGTAAGTTTACCCAAAAACCGACATGCTCGTGGATAAGTTGGTCTAGTTTTATCATCGGCAATTCAGGAAACTTGGTCAAGTTGTTTAAAAAGATCGATGAAGCAAGGGAAAAAGACATTTTCGGTGGTTTTTGAAAGTTGCAAAAGTATCTAAAAACCCCGATGCAATGTCCAAAAGAATACAAATAACCCGGAATGAATATGTTATCGGTGGCAAGAAAAAGTTTTCAAAGTTGTTCAAA
>MU227175.1:598049-641345 GCA_018584345.1 Thuja plicata
CAATAAACTTTTTTGAAACTTCCAGTTGAAGGAAGGAAACCTGATTTCTGCCAAACTCCAATGCTTACAGTAAATAGACAACAAATTTTCTGTACAAAACATGCAAATAAAGAACAGAAACCCAATAGTGTGACGTGCCTGAACCTGCAATGAAAATGCACAATTTTATTCTTATACAAAAATGAAAAGTAGATTTAAAACAAATATTGTTTTGAAAGCCAGCTTACCCATAATATAATTCTCAGCAATTTGCCAGCTTACGGATTGTAACCTGGATGTCGATCTGCTCTTGTTGCATACATATTTTTTGGTAACAAATCACCACCAAAAGAAATGCCATATTTTTTCACTTAAAGAAACGATAGTGAAGACCAAACAATTATCACTATGGACACAGAATGGAGGACTCTTCGCATTCTATATTTAAAATAAAATTAATATGCCAGCGGAACTCTCCACTTGATATTCATCAGTTACATTTGAATTGTTTAATTATAACTGATCATGCAAACATATATATTATTTTCAGAATATTAAACAATTATGAGAAGATTTATCCATTACTCTACAATATTCACTACTCTGCCAACTCAGCCTAAGCCACTTTTTCAAATTCCATAAGTTATAAATTCTGCATGTAGTGCTATGTTTATGTAACTGATCATTTTCCTATGCTCATTGTAACTGCCAGGAATGCCAACCACTTCTTTTTTATGTACACGGAATATTCATGAGAATATGCCCGTGCTGGGAATTGAGTTTTTGCTCCCATTGTAAGAACGCCTCTCGGCGTAATGAAATGGTTACAATAACTACCAGGTCTGGTCACGCTATTTAT
This sequence comes from Thuja plicata, assembly GCA_018584345.1. Taxonomy (NCBI): domain Eukaryota; kingdom Viridiplantae; phylum Streptophyta; class Pinopsida; order Cupressales; family Cupressaceae; genus Thuja; species Thuja plicata. Next base: position 598,888 of record MU227175.1, read on the forward strand.
ACATCAAGAACTTATGTTTTCCACAAATTTCTCCAAACCTCAAAAGTCTGTCATCCCACGGAGTGTATACATGGCTCACTAAAAAACACATACAGCATGAACAAGGCCCACGACATTTTCTAACAGCGCTTCTAGGGAGATGTCGATTCACGGCATGCAATGATTGCAATCTTAGCATAAAATACATTTCTTGAAAAAGCTTTAGAAACTTCTAAACAGATGCAATTGGCGATTACAAAGACAAGCTCTGTCACGACTTGACCCTTGCGACTCTTCATTCTCGGACTTGTCATGCGACGTTTTGACTATGTTGACCGAGTCGCTTTGATTCGACTATGTCATTTTTTCATAGATGCTATGCTTTCTAGTTTGATCTTCACATCGTTGTTTTAATTAGTGGTAATTGTGATCTTTAGTTGAGTTATGATGAATAATATTGTGAGGATGCTAAATATATAATGATGTTTAATAGATGTTTCATGTTATGATTTTATGCATATATGATGAATTAAGATGTAATTGCTATAAATATGTTGATAATGGCGTTTAAATGAAATATTTTAAACTTTTTATTAATGATTAATCATGTACTGATACAGTGTTTCGGTTTCGAGTATGGCTGTTTGGTTGCAGGATGAAGGCAGGAGTGTGGTTGAGGTAGAGAAGGCTAGCTCCTAGTTTTGGAGTGTACGGATGGTCTGGTTGGTCCGGTTTATGCACACACCACTTAGGGATTTGTGTGTAAATGATTTGGCTTCATAATTTTATTTATATTCCTCTCTCTCTCTCTCTAATTGTTTTTATATAGAAATGATGTTATCATGAACAGATATAGAAGTATGTACGTATGCGCTCATGTTTAAATTACATTTGTGTTTTCCTTGTGTTTTAGGAGTATTGTCTTGATACCATTAGATAAATCGGTTAAATTCCGTTTTGAATAATTGTTAAAACGCTTTAATTGGGCATTCATTTTTATTGGGTGTGATAGTTTAATGTTTATTAAAACTCATTGATATTAATGTTTCAAGCCAATTGGAGAAATACATATCAGCATGTGTCTTTATTAATGGTTAAAACAACATTATGGGGGCATCGGTTATCAAAAGCATAAAGAAGAAGAATAAAATGGTTGGAAGAAAAGGCTGAAAAGGAGGAAATCTTTAAAAAGGGACTACAGTCTTGGAAGAGGAATCGACATGTGTGGAAGGAAGAAATGGTTTTCTGAACGTAGAACAGAGGTAATTGGGAAGGACAACAAGAATTGGTGGTGTGGGAAGGTCAAGCCAGAGAAGACTCCATCGTTCATTCAGCACGTCAAGTCCAGGTTCCTCTTACTCCTTCTGCTGATGCATCGTAAATTGTATATGAGTAAATGATCTTTGTTATAAATGAATTGCAATGATGTGCTATTAGTTTTATTCATTATTTTCATACTTGAGAGTCCTGCTATTCTCTTCCACGGTCTGGTCCACGTTCTCCTAGCTCGCGGCAGCTGAGAATGTTTTTCCCTTTCTTCTTTCGAGTCTCTTCTCCTCTGTGGGGCCTGCATATACTAAGTCAGCTGCTCACCTTGCTAGTGGACTTCTTGTCTTTTCCTTCTCGCCATAAACTAAGACCCTTCAACCGGCCAGTATGCACTGTTTTGTCATCTTAAATTTTCTTGTTCTAAACTCACAGGGGATCGAGTGATGTGCAGTAACTTCCTTATTACCTTCATAAGCTGCGTTCTGCTAAGATACTGTTTCGAACTGCACTTCTTCCTTTACTTTTTGCTACGCCATGCATTTCCTTTCCTGGCATGGTCTTTCATTTCTTTCTTGGTTGGAGTGTAGCGTTGCTCCTCCTGTGATGATTGTGAAAACCATTGAGATTAGCCGTAATAGGTGTGTTTCCAGCCACAACTCACCAGCGGTTGACACGCATTGTCTAGTGGAGCTTAGTCACCGCAAATGAGAGTAGCTCTTTCTCTTTGCGATTAGAGCTATTTATTCCTATCCCTAAGACCATCTAATAGAGTAGGATGACATCGTGCAGTATCCTGTGGTTGGTCATTTGGTCACTAGAGGGAATTAGACCCCATCCAATCTTCTCGTCTCTTTTGTTATGGTTGCACAACAATACTGTGTGATGCTCATTTTTTTTTCATTGTTTAAAACATATGTTTGCTTTGAAATGTCACTTTTTTCATTGTTTAAAACATATGTTTTCTTTGAGTGTGTGTTTCAACGGTGTTGTGGTTTAAATTTAAAAATATATGGTTAGCATCTTTTGTATTTAATTAAACTCTTCCCAATGCTTATGTTCTTTGTGAACTATTAGACATATCTCAGTGTTTGCTACTCCAGATGTTGATAGTTTCAGATTTTGTGAGAAAACAAAGAATGTTATTTTCTTTCTATAGGAGGTGTTAAGGATTTTTAAGTTGCGTGTGTGTGTTACCATTTAAACATGAAATGCTGTGTAAATCGTACCAATGAAGAAATTGATTCTTAGACGTAGATCTGGATGAGAATATTATGTTTTTTATGAAACTGCATAATGGAGCTGTTATCTAAATTTTACGTAATCATATATGTGTGCCTGTGACGCCAATGTCTTTCTCTTTAATTGTGAAATATTGGACTGTCTTTTGGTAGAAGTTTACATGTGTGTCTGATGACATTAGGATGAAGCATAATGTTGATTAATTAAGTGTATATGTACATCTAAATATTGAATTAGGCAAATTCTTTCCTTGTTGAGTGTTAGTGGATGTGATATCCTTATGGGAGGGGTGCTGAATGTGCAAAACCAGAGGAGGGTAGAATTGAATGTTTACATCTTCCTGCCAGTAGAAACCTGGCGTTACTTGCTTTGGCCAAAGCGTGTTTGCATATGTACTTTTCTTATATGCCGGTTGATTGATCCATCCCTTTGCCACATCCGTGTTGGATCTACTATTAGACATATGTGTAAGTAGTATGTTCACGGCTGCACCAGATCCATCCAATCCTTCAGCGTCGGTTGCTAGGATTCTCGGGCTAGGGTCGGCATGTTCTTCATGTCAAGAAGAACCTCGGGGGAGCTAACCACTCCGTGGTTGGGTGGATAGAAGTGCCTGAGCCACACTCTCATCTCGGGATAGCAGATTGACGCGTGTCAGATGGCTAAGGAGACAGGGACATACAAATGGACAGAGGTCCGAGGTATATACTTGTGTTTGTATATGAACATACTACTTTTCTATTTGGTTTTCTTGCCTATGAACCATCCATGTACTAAGATGGCTAGATGTCTGGTGTGCAGGTTGGCATCCACTTATTTATACAAGGCACTTAATGAAACAAGCATTTATTGTACTTTGTAAATTAATGAAGTACCGATGTGTAGTCGGCTTCTTTTTGTAATAGAAATAACTTTTATATGATCATTTGATGATTTGGCATACATTTTACGATGACTTTACTATATAATTTAGTCTTACAGTGATCTTGGTTATTGCGATGTGAAGGTCGTAATTGTGTAATATATATTCTTACTTTTTGAATATGAAGGAATCGAATTGTCTTTGTGTATCTTTGACCATGTTCCTTTATCCACTTTTCCACTTTTTATGTTATTTATGTGATGTGGCATTTTGTGGTAAATGTGGTCTTTACAAGCTCTCTACCAAATCACTCCCTGCCTGCGAACCAAAATGGAAGCTTTGGAGAAGCGCTTGGACATCCATCTAAGTGCAGTGGAATCAAGATTTTTATCAATTGCAAATGCTCGAGTAGACATGCATGATAAGTTTAGAATCATAACCAAGGTCTGACCATGCAATGTAATCATCCATCGAAGCATGGTGTTGCAAAAAAAAATTGACAGATACTATATTTCTTCCTAGGGAAAGAGGAAAAGTTGGAAGAATTTTGGATGATGGCCATGAGCGTGCCTCTCTTGAGTTTCCTTGGGCCGATATTGCGGAGGTGACAATAAGATATTTGACTTTGAATGGTAAGTACACCAGTCTATTGACTTACCATTTTGTGATTTTAAATCACTTTTGTCAAAATAAATTTATCTTGTTGCCGTATTATCTTTTTGCTTCTCTGAACCATACTATTAGAGTTTGTAGGAAAAAATATTAATCCCCTATTCTACATGAGGGTCTCATTTTTTTATATTATGGAACATGTCTAGAGAAGCCCTCCTCCATAATACTAACCATGATGTAAAGCCTTACCCTATCTCCATAATACTAACCATGATGTAAACTCTAACTGTGAACAAAATCATAATTGTACACATAACCCTAAATCCTAAACCCCAATCATAATCCTAAGAGAAAAACTTATCCCTAATCAAAACTCTAATCCTGACCATAATCCTAATCCTAACCCTAATAGTAACCCTTATCCTAAACCCTAGCCTTAATCAAAGCTCGAACCTTAACCATAACCATAATCCTAACACCAAACTCTGATCATAATGCTAACACTAAACCCTAACCCCAATCTCTCTATATATTTTATATATATTATAAAATATATACACTAGTGATATAAGATTCAAAAGAGTTGTTAGATATAGAGTGATGCAAATATACATATTCTAACAAATCACACAAATGTTTACACAAACTAAGATATAAATATGAAAGTTGAGGACATTCTTGCAAACACTTGACTAATATGTAAGAGTAAACCATCAATAAATGAACCTTAAATCTCTTCATCCTCTAACGTGAATTTCATTATACTCACCTAATACTAAAATTTTAGAATCCAATTCTTAATTGACTCTTTTTCATCTTTCGTTTACTATATAATTTTAATGACTTTTCTTGTAAATTTAATATTGTAATGAGGATATTCTATGAAATTTATAACGTAATACAACAAAGGGTGAATGTGTGATTATCATAGGCTTAATAATACTCTTATATAAGAATAAAAAAATTATAAGTATATTTCAAATTAAATAAAAACTTAATTGCATTATTTGACACAAAATAAAATAATAAAACTAATAGTTTATGATAGAGGAAATGCAATGAATTGATGATGTTATTGATCCCTATGAAACATACATATATAAGGATGTGAATGCAAGCTAATTGGGAGAGAAGTGAACTGTTGCCAATTGAGAAACTGAATGGATAGTTACAAAGCATTGACTAGACATGGAGAATGTAATATATCGGATAGTTACACCAACATTCTTTCCCTTATTACATTGATCCTAAAAACATCAAAATCACCTTTCCCTAGGGACCCCCCTTAAGGCTTACATAATAAAACATGCAGATTACATAGTTTGAGAAAATATTCTCTTGAAGATGCAAATACTAAATAAAGTGAAGCTCCATCAAGCTGCATCCTCAACTCTCGTAAAAGTGGAGTCGTGAATTGGATCCTTGAGCTCTCGTTCCCAAAATCTCAAATCATAGAACTCAAATTATTCTTGAGAACAACCCATATTGAGGTCCTCACACATAGGACTCCATAAGCTTGTTTTTGACCCCTTGACAACAATCTATACCAATCTTCTCACACTCACGGCTCCATCATGTTGTCTATAAGAGTGATAATTATTGATCACAGTCTCATGCACTCTCTGAAATCATCCATACTTGAGCTCTTCGCCAAAAACCCAAACTTGTCTCCGAATCAAGTCTTCAGAACACATACATTCTTCAGATGTGTTAGCATCAATGAAGAAAACAAAAACTAAAGCAATTTGTGGAGCTGGTGGACCCATGGATAGAAAAATTTCTACTTATTTTTAAGAACTACTTTAAATAATATTTTTAAATGAAAATTTTAACAATATTTGTTGCAAATAAAAGTTGGAAGCCAAATTTTAGACAAATAGAAAGAAGAGGAAAAAACACGGTGAAGACATGTGGCATTTTTCTAATAAGCAGTTGCTACTTATTTCAGCCCCCCATTTTTTTTGATGCTTATTTTTTATTTTTAGCAATTGTTTCTTAGTTAAAATAGGAAAAAATTCCAATATAACCTTTCTCCATAATAAAAAATTTACATGGGAACACTCTTACTGCTTAAATTTAAGCAAAAATTGTGAATAAGCAATCGCATGAGGACATGGGGTTTGAATTTTTATTCTCCAACTGTAAAAGTTAAAAAACCAGAATATTTATCTAACATTTTTTTTTTCTATTACATATAATATATTAAACTGAGTAAATCAACGAGTGTTAACAGGAGTATCATGTACCATATTACAAAATTATAAAATTACATCTTCCCTTTTCATATTTAAGGGAGTCAAAATATCATGTAACCAAAATATTAAACCACTGTTAATGTATCACCATCTAGGGAACCATGTTGTCCATGACATTTGACGGTCTTCCCATTTAAGCTTTAGATTGACCTGAAAGATGTCATTGTATTGATTTTTCATATATGCCTCCCAAGGTAGTGGAGGGAGAATAGAGATAGGTTCCTGGTATTGTGATCCAATCCTAGGATCCTGCACCATGGGTGTCCCAAATGACAACTTCTCCTAAGGTGCAAGGCTAGATCTTGTTGAGTCGTTGTGGACTTCATCTTTCTTATCAGTCAAAGAGGCTACTCCTGAGGTGTTCCCTTGCACATTCATTTTCCCTTCGCTTTTTTGGTTCTCTATTAACCTTTTATTGTCTTTAACCTCCTGTAGGATCTAACCTATGGTGATATAATAGTCAAAAAATCCCCTAGCTTTGGTAGACATCTTACAGGGTACCTGCTCTCTGTCAAGCACATTCCTCATTTCTCTTATAACTTTCAAAGCTTTGTTCTCCTTTTCCTACATAATCATGGTGACCTACAAGGAAACATTGTATGTAATGATTCTCGTAGAGACTCAATAAGTATTCTACTCCTACTATTAAAAATATCATCATTCCTAAATTTCTAAATATGCCAAAAAATATGGAAGGAAAGAATAGACCATAAAGTGTTGCATCTTTTATCCAAGCCCATCAGAGTCCCCAAAAAAGTATTGAGAATATAAAAGTTGCAGTTGAATTCTAGCCCAAAAAATCTCCACACATCTTTGGCAAAGCGACATTCAAAGAAGATATGGGGGAAAAACTCAGGCTAAAAATAGAAAGAACAAACATTTGGCTCCCCACTTGGTTTCTTAACTGACAACCTAGGAAGAAGAAAACACCACATAAAACAAAGTACTTTAGGCTCAGTAGGGGTGTGCCATAGTCTCACAAGATATTTACTCCAAGAAGTACAGTCTAGGTTAAGATTCCACTTATCATTCAGATGCTCAAATATAGTATCAATATCAGAAAGGATCTTATAAACCGCCTTGGCCTTGGTGTTCCATAGGGGGGTTCCATTAGACCACTTGAGAAGTTCAAGTCTGTCCGACCCAAAAAAGGTAGGTCTGGGAAGGTTAAGAGTTAAGCATGTCTCCCTTAGGATGGAGTAAGTCCTCCAATGAGAGGGGGGATATCATAATTAGTTACTACTTCTTCCTAGGAGATCATCCCTCTATCCTTAATGATATCTGAGAAAAATATTAAACCCAAGGAATCCCACTTCCTTGTAGAACATCCTTGCAACTGAGCCAGATTTTTACCACCTTGGCTGAGGCTCCACCAGATGGATATTTCCCCACACACATTCTACTTTTGGTCAAAGATACCATTACCTGAGATACTGAATCTTACTTCCTCCCATCCCTTCCAGATAGACTTGAACACTATTGACCTTGCCACTCTTACTTTGAATTTCCCTGACATGAGATTAATTAATGGTAAATTTTTCCAGTACTTAGAGTGAGCTTAGGTAGCTTTTATAATGTTATTTATGATCATAATCTTCCAAGGTTCACTCCCTTGTGTAGCTTTGGCTATCCATTTAGGCAAATCAATACCCTTCCATCTAATATCTTTCAATCCTAGTCCTCCTTCCTTAGTTTCCCTTGTGCACCAGTCCCATCTTACAACATGTGTTTTCTTGTTACTTCTACAATTCGACCACAAAAAGTTTCTGATAATTTAATGTATAAAGTTAATCTATGAATGATTAAAGAGCTGGTCTAAAGATTAATAGATAGAGTATGAAGCTAGAATCTTCTAGCATACTTGTAGTCTCCCTACCATTGAGAGGAATCTGTTATTCCATTTATTCAACTTCCCTTCTATCTTGTTTTTCACCCAATCCCACATGTTTTTCAAATCAAGCTTAACCGAGAATGGGATGCCTAAATATATGACTTGATGTAGAGGCCCCCCCCCCATGAGAATCCAAACTGGCTACACCATCCAGGTGGGGAGTCTTCCCAGCCAAGAAAGGTGAATTTAGGGATGGAGAGCTTGCTTCATGATGCCAAGAAAAAGATATCAAGCTTATCCATGAGGTATCTAGAGTTAATCTCACTCATCTCGATCATAATAGAGGTTTCATCTGCAAACTGAACATTAGACATTTCCTCATCATTGGGTATACTAACACCCTTGACTCTTAGGGAGATAGATTTTTCTTTGAGAATATAGAACAAGGAGTCTACCGCAATCACAAATAGGGAAGGGGCTAGTGGGCAGCCTGGTCTTATAGATCTGGTTGGGTAGAATAATTTATCTATCTTCCCATTAACTTCCACTACTATTGTATCTCCCTTCATTAAGGTCAACTCCATATGATTAAATTATTTGGGGAATCCCAGAGCTTCTAGCACCATCAGAATGAACTTCCTTTCTATCCTGTCATATGCCTTTTAATAATCTATCAAAAGCATGCTAACTTGTTTTCCTAAGGATTTTTCACACTCTATAGTCTCCTAGCAGGTGATTAGATACTCCAACATGTATCTACTCTTCATAAACCCCGTTTGGGTGACGCTTATCACTTTGGGAAGAATATACACCAGCCTCCTTGCCAGAACTTTAGCCAGAATTTGGATGACACATTGAGAAGGGTAATAGGCCGCCAATTTTTAATAAGTGTTTTATCCCCATCTTTAGGTATAAGTTTTATTATACATGTATTGATATTAGATCCTAGGGAACCTACCTCAAAGGCTTCATTGTAGACATGTATCAATTCTTGCCCAATCTAATAAATGTTTTTCTTATAGAATTTAATAGGTAATCCATCGGGGCCAGGATCCTTTTCATTGCTCATATGAAGGATGGTCATGTTTATTTCTTCAATTGATACCTGCATGCTCAGTTCTAGGACATCTTCCTCATTGAGTTGAGGATGGATAATATTCTTGATCTTGTTCCTCACCTCCTCCACACCTGAGCCAATATCCTCTAAGGTAAAAAGACTGGAATATAATCCTACAAAATCTTGCAAGATATATTCTTGGGAGTTAAGAGTACATACCTCAAGACATATGTAGTCAATTTTAAGGTTAGCTTCTTTACTCTTAAGCAAGTGGAAGAATAATCTCGACCCCCTGTCTACATTATTGATCCAATTAACTCTATCTCTGATCTTTACACTATTGATCTTGTGTGGTTGCAATTTGCTCAATGAGTCTCTGGACCAAACTATATTATCCATGGCTTCCTCATTGGTTGGGTCCACTTGGATTGTATGCTTTGCTTGGCATAATATCAGATGTAGTTCTTTTTCTTTCCTCCTTGTGTCCTTAGCTTTGTTCTTACCGACCACTTGGAATACTATTTTCCAACTATTTGTGCATTGGATCCACTGCTTGATGGCACTTTGATGATTTGCAATCTCATGGTTGAACCATCTAATCATAAGGGTTGCTTCCTTGATGTCCTTACTCCTAAGAAGAGTAGTGTGAAGATAAAATGAGTGGTTTCCCCTATTGGGGAGTGGAGTGCTCCGCAATTGAAAGATCCAATAGACTATAGGATGATGGTCCCATAAAGGATATGGGACCACTTTAACACTAACCCCATTGGCATCCCTTTTGAAACTAAAATGTTCTTTGTTAACATATTATCTATCTAGCCTGCAGAAGATTCTTCTATTCCCTTTTTGAAAATTAGACCAAGTGTGCCATATCCCTTTTAATTCTTTCTTCTGTCCAGCTAGAGGGTCAAAAAATTTAAGCTTACTAGTCATCTTGGACTATAAGTGCTTCTCACTACCTTTCCACTCTATCTTAGATCCTCCTCCTTTATCTTGAGGGGACTCCACCTTGTTGAAGTGCCCAGAAACAATCCAAGGTATGTCCTTCATGTCACACATCTAATCCCAGACCTTAATCCTATCATGATAGTGGTCATTTGGTGCATATACTGAGTATATTCCAAACTCAGCATCATTGTGTTTGAGGGTGACCCAAATAATTCTATTACACAGAGATGAGCTCCACTTTGAAACCTTATTATTCCATTTGGGGTGAATCAGAATAGCACAACCCCCTTTATCTCTTGGGTGGTTGGTATAAACACATTTGGCATCTTGTCAAATGCATTTTAGGGCAACTTCTAAATTGAATCCAACTACTTTAATTTCTTGCAGGAGAAGGAAATCAATTCCTTTCTACATTCTAATGACCATTTTAACTACATATTTCCTATTTGGGGACTCTAGACCCCTCACATTGTAGGATGCACATTTGATATCCATATTATTTTTAGGAATCAACTTCCATAGGTGCTTGGAAGCTCTTAAAATGGTTAGATAATTTCCTCTTTTGAATCTTCAATGGTTTGATACTGGAAACATGGTTGGGTGGTCTACCTCTCTTCCTTCTCACCTTGGGCTCCCCTCCCTCCTCCTTTGGTTTATCCCCCTTCTCATTCTTAGCCAAATCTGACTTCCTAGTGAAGGGTTTTCTGCACTTCTTCTTGGCATTGAATGCATAACTACTTGGAACATAGCCTTTGAAAACAACAATGGCCATCTCAAGCTCTCTTATTTCACCCTCTTCTGAGCTATCTTCCTTCATACTCTCCCTAGGGGAGGTGGACACGACTACAATAGTGTTATTCTTCTCAAGAGGAGACTTGTTCCCATTATGGGTGTTTGGGTGGCTAGTGGGGACTATAATCACTGTGATTGAAACATTGTTTAATTTATCTTCTTTGTCATAGGATTCTCTGATAGCTTCTAGTCCACCATATGGTAAATATCATTTGGGGGTTTCCTTAAATGCTTGTCTTCCCCTTCTTCTTTGTCTAGACCAGAGTCTCGTATGAGGGAATTAGGACCTTGGTGCATGTGGCCTGAGATCTTCTTGATCTTATTAAGGGCAAGTTGAGAATTAAAATTCCTAGGTTTGGTTTTGGGACTTCTTGAATTCAACCCAAAATCAATGTTCTCAATCCGCGGGAGGTTGTTTAACTCTTCAAGATTGGTTCCAACTGGAGGGATTAGATGCAAGTCTTTATTCAAAGCAGTTCTGAGAGCATTAAGAGAGGTTGCGATGGCTTTTGAGGAGACAGGGAGTTCAACCTCCAAATTATGAGTTCTCTTAGGATGGAAAATGAGTTTATCATCCACCTTGCCAGCAGATGGTGCTGGGGCATTCTTTTTGCTTGCAGGAGTTATTGTGGAATTCTTCTTCTTGTTCAATAATTGGTATTCATGTCTCATGTCGCCTTCCCTTCTCCATAGAAAACATGAATTAAGACGGGCCTAAGAAGGAGACTGGGAAACTATAGGTTTGGCCATTGAGTTTGAATACAATCTCACTCAAGAGGTCAATCCTCAGGTTGATCGTAATCAAAATCCTAGCATCAGTATGAGGAAAAAGTACATCAATTTTTATCAACCCTGAGCACTATGCTGAAGGGTTCAAGGGACTATGGAATACTTTTCCACAAAAATGGAGGGAGGCTACCAATGGTAATCCAGCGGGGGATCGATAGTGCCAAATCTTCATTATCTATAGTGTCGGGGGACTAGGGAAAATCCCTAAAATTGGCAGAGCCAATCTTCCAGAATTATCTGGTACTATCTCTTTTTGGGATTTGGGATTTTTAAAGAAGATCAAGAACAACCCTTTCTAAACCATACGAAGGAAAGAAAAATGGAAGTCATACTATTTTCCCTAAATTTTGTGGAGCCAGTCATTGAGGAAGGTTCTCGAAGGGAGTTTACTAATTTCTTGGGCTGCCAAAAAGATTGCAGAGTTCCTAAGACTATCCTTCTCTTTCTCAATAACAATGGAAATTTAAATATTAGGTGATAATACAAGCACTAGTAAAAGTAGGTTTCTTACCTCTAGACTTGGCTCCATCTCCTTCTCCTAGGCATTGGTTGCCATCAATAACAAATTTTGCTTCTGGGAAGATAACAATCTCGTCCCTTAGCGCTTGCTTGAAGGTCTTGATCTTGCCTTCTAAATTAGCGCCTGGAGAATAAGAGCCCATATATCAACCCAGAGAGGATATATGGGGGTGACATTGTGGGGATCTAGCATTAATTGTTTTCAAACCAAATTGGCCATGTGCTTCAAGTTTCGGGGTGCATTTAGTTGCAGAACATGTGGATTTCTCCATCTAACAAAATTTTTATTTAAAAACCAAAATAAAATAGGTTATAATTATTCACTAATAAATAACAAACCTCTTACAAATTTTTTTTGTATCACACCTGCTAAAAAATAGTTTCATATTTTGAATTATTCAAAATGCAACAAAGTAGTATTGAATATGCTCAAAGCCTCTTACTTGACCATTTGTCCTTTGGGCATTCCTTTGCTCTTTGCAACGTATTTTGGAGAGTAGATCCTCTTAGTTCCATAAATTACATCTTAGATCCTAAATATTCACACTTCCTAGCATATGAGTTGAAAATATTTGTATCAACTTTTGCTTATCATGTATTTCTTTCCAGTGTATAATGTACACTACTATATCCTCTTCATCATGCCCTCTGATAGAGAGTTTCATAGTGATCAGGGACAATGCTTGGTTCCAGAAAAAACAAATTTTGCAATTTCAAATTTACGAACACTAAGGGCCCGTTTGGGTATTGGAATACCATATCCTGGATATGTTCAATTCAGGAAGATGCTTATCCTCAAAATGAAATCCGGAATATGGTCTTACCCGTTTGGTTTACTGATGCAACAACTTTCGGAGGTCATAACTTTTGACTCGGATGTGGGTTTTGGCTGAAATTTTACAGGCGGATTTGTGAGCTAGAGTTAATGGAAATTTCAACTCAGCTAGCTCTATTGGTGGCCATTTTGACATCCTTTCGGGAGCCTAAAGTTTCATCTTGACCTTCAAAATTAGCTTTTTTTCTTTTCTTTCCAATTTTTTGAGTTTTGTTTTTTGTAATAAATCCAAAATGATGTTTATGATTTCATGGATTAGTTGGAAATTCATATTGCCTTAGTTGAGAGATTTTGTAGGGAAAAATCGAGATTCTTAGGATGAGTTTTAAAAGTTACCAAAAATGGAAAAAATTGGTTTTTCTCAAAAATCTGCCAAATATGGTAATTTTTGGAATTCTAATAAGTAGGAGTTTTCTTTCATTGTAGAGGCAGAGTAGTTGGATGTAGTTAATGAGAATTTGGAGTTCTATCATTCTGGCATTGTGTTGTTTTTTTGTGAATTGTTGTTTCTCAAGGTTTTTAGATTGTATATGGTAAGAATCCTCAGGGTGTTTTGGACCTTGTAGAACTTCATGTGCAAGATAGAATCAGTGATGATGGGGAAGCATTTGTTGAACACCTTCAACAACTTCAACAAGATGTCAGGAGTAAATTGCAGGATAGCAATGAGAGATATAAGGCTGCTGCAGATATCAGTAGAAGGAGACAAATATTTAATACAGGTGATTTGGTGATGGTGTACTTGAGACGTAAGAGATTTCCTATTGGCACATATCATAAGTTGAAATACAAAAAGATAGGTCCTTGCCGAATTATGAAGAAGATCAATGATAATGCTTATGAGGTTTGTTTACCAGATGATTTGGCTATTTCTCCTGTGTTTAATGTTTTTGATTTGTATGCATTTCATGGAAATCAATCTGAGCCAGATAGTAGAGATGAGGTGGATTGGCATCACCACCTTCCAAGTAAAAAGAAGGAAAATATTGCCCACATTTTGGACATACAGTCTACAGTCACATGAAATGGTCATTACACCAGGTACCTGATTCAGTGGGAGGGATTACCAGTGACAGATAACACATGAATCTCAGAGTGGGAAGTGATGAAGTTGGACCGCACAAAGTTGTAGCAGTTCACAGACAACCACTTGAAGGAGCTGTGTTCCTTTAAAGAAGGGGAGAATGATGCATCAACTTCTGGAGGTCATAACTTTTGACTCGGATGTGGGTTTTGGCTGAAATTTTACAGGCGGATTCATGAGCTAGAGTTAATGGCAATTCAAACTCAACCATCTTTGTTGGTGGCCATTTTGACATCTTTTTGGGAGCTTGAAGTTTCATCTTGAACTTCAAAATTAGCTTTTTTTCTTTTCTTTCCAGTTTTTTGAGTTTTGTTTTTTGTAATAAATCCAAAATCATGTTTCTGATTTCGTGGATTAGTTGGCAATTCATCTTGCCTTAGTTGAGAGATTTTATAGGGAAAAATTGAGACTCTTAGGATGAGTTTTAAAAGTTACCAAAAATGTGTTCATAATTTTTCAAATGAGTGTTCCATTCATCTATTCCTTATCTAAGGTTCTATAGAGGAAATGGTGTTCTTTATTTAAGTGTTTGGCCTTAAACCCGTTAGCTAGTGGAAAAATATCACAAATTTATTATTTTTGAGAGATAGAAGCTCAACAAATTATATAATCACAATCAGGTGTCATGTTTTAGGCTAACTTATCAACACAACTAAATTTTAGTATTTCTAACTAAAAATTAATTTTGGTCAAACATATGGTCTAGCTAGATTCATTCTAGCTAAGTTAGATAAGTGCTTTAACTATTCCAATCCAAATGTCTATTAAATGCATGTTTTATTATAGAACTTTGGGTCCAATTACCATAGAAATAAAATTATTTCTGAAAAGTGATGTTTCAATAAATACTAATATTTTTAATGGTATTTTAAAAAAAAATACAAAAATACACTTTTGCAGAGATCATAGTCAAGAACATCCTCATATAGATTTTTTAGTGTTTTCATTAGACATAGTCTATTGTAATTAAAAAATATTGCAAGTAGGGTTTTTAATAGTCACAGAGATGTTCATTCGGAGAAAGAAAAAATAGTAAATAAAATTAAATAAATTTGAAAAACATATTGTGCACTAGAGGAGAGAGTCATCTTCAAGAATATATATTTCTTTTTTTGATTGGGATAGATTTATTATGAAAAATATGGTGGGAGATGGAAACTCTCAATTTTAGGTGAGTTGGAATTTGAATTGTTATAAAAGAGAAAATATATGTCACAAACCAATTTTTATTTCTTCATGCACTAGATATATATGTAATCTATAATATATTTTTAAATTAGGGGGAAAATATTTATTTACATATAATTTTTTAGTGGGAACTAGACCCCTAATTTTTAGGCTTTTTTAGCAACTGAAAAATCATCTTTAAAAATTAAAAAAACATACAAATTCTTATTCAAAAAATTATTAAAAACATCAATCATAAAATTCATCTATTTTAACACATTTAATTAGTTTACATCATCTTTAAATTCCAAACATAAATGTCATTTTTATACTATTGAAGTTGAACAGCTCCAATTTTGTGAGCCTTTTCCTTTATAAAAGGGTGACAACTTATTGTGCTTTTACCCATTTTCTATTATTATTTAGAGGCCATTTTGTTTCCTATGTGGGGTTTGTACTCATTCTCAAGGAAAAAATGTTTAAGGATTTTGTATAGTTTCTCATGGGTGTTAGATCTTTGATCATGAAAATATATGTAAATATATTTTCCCTAGTGTAAAATAGATCTTGAATTAATTTTGTTGTCTTAAATGTAACTTATTTGTGTTGATAATTTTCTAATATCAATTCCATGCATATGGTGACATAAAAATGATTTTCAAGGCCCTTCTAGTTGTTTTCGTCATGTTATAAATGAAGAGTGTTCCATTCATCTATTATTTTAATTGTTCCGTATCTAAAGGCATTTCGAGAAAAATATTGAAACATTTGGATTGTTTGTGATCTAATTCCTTATGTTCTTCACAAGTATAGGAAATGTCCTACCTTTTTATCTATCATTTTTCTATATTAGGATATTACTTTATTTTTTATTATTTCTTAAATATTCCCAAAATAAATTGTAATAAATTTGAATGCCATCAAAGTATTATTCAATATTTTGGGAAAAAGGTGGACTCGTTTAAGAAAACCTTGTTGTCTAAGTGTTCTATGGATGAAGTCTTTGATACTTTTGATAATAAAATCTTGTGGCAACTTAATTTGAGTGATTTGTTTGGATATTTTCCTTATGGCTCTTGAATTAAATATTCTAATATATTAAATAGAAAAATCTAATGGTGTGCAACTTCTTTGGATGATTTCAACATTAACATTGATGATCTCTAACATGGAAAGCCATCTACTATAGAGATGTGATCATTTGGAATGGATAATGCTAGGTTGGTTGACTTATTTTCTTGTAGTAAAATGAGGATCAATACCAATAAATAGATGGAGGTTTTAGTAATTCTTGTGACTCTAGATAAATATTACGAGTGGGGTTACTAAAATGTAATTTGTGCGATAGATTCATTGATATTGGGCATCCCAAATAATAGAACATTTCTAGATCTTTATTCAAGGTTACTTTCTTATGTTTATAAGATTATTTGTTTTGTAAAATTTTGAATATATATTGTTCACATTGACAAATAATTAAATATTATTGCACACTAAGACAATCATGTGGATTTGGATAGATTTAGCTTATTTACTTTATATTAGTTTGATTTATTTTATTAGTTTCATAGCTATTTTTAGTTGTAAAAGATGGTGGTTTGTGGTATACCCTGTTGGATGTTTACACTTCATTATATGATGATAACTATTGCTGCTTATAAATTTTGAATATTGCTTGATTAATATATTATCTTTTTTTAAAATTCATGATTAAATAAGATGTTAGGTTAAATGCAAATTCATGTATAAGAAATACCATATCTCCAACCAAAAAACTAACCTTTCAAACTGTATATACCAATATTACAATGAAGATGACAATAAATATCAATATAAATATTTTAATTTTCCTTTTCTCCATCTACTTTACACAACCATTATTTATCTATTTATATAAAAATAAAAATAGTATACTTATATTTCTTTTATAAGGAGAGTATAAATTTGAATTACAAACAACTTCTGCGATCCTCATAATGAAGATAGACAGACCCTATAGTAACTTTTTATACAATATATTGTGAGTCAAACCCTTATATAAGTAACTACATAGAGCTTCATATTTGGGGAAATTTACAAGAAAAATCCACACTAAGAGCTGATTTTCATTTCTGTACTAAATGAGATATTAGCCCATATCAAAAGGATTGCCAAAATTGTTTGAAAAGAATCACATCCGAAATGAAAGATGCAATAATAAGTCATGTGATTTATTTTGAAAATATTAAAATACATCATCTACATGACAAAATGTACTTATACAAAATCGAAGATATCAACTCATCTCCATACCAAGCAATCACTCACCAATCTAAGTGAATACACGTTTGGTATTTAAACTATAGAAGGATGAGTATTGCAATGCAATTTAACAATTAAAAATGTATAAAAACACCCAAAAATGATAAATGCAGCTACACATGTTTTTGATATAAGTAACAACAAGAGGGTGATGACTTGAGGTACAATAAAATGCTATTTAGGACAAAATTAACAGCATATTAATTCAACGTAGAGAGCAACATGAAGCAAATTAAGAATTCTACCTCTATCAAAAATCAAAATGAAAAAGCTATACTAGCACAAATGTAAAGTATCGAAACCCCACATACAGATAGTATCAAGTTTAAACAACCAAAAAATTAAACCATGCCATGTAGGGATATTAACCATAATTAAAGTATTAAGATAAAAACTGAAATTAAAAAAACTAGCCCCAGCATAGGGCTTGAAGTCAGCAATGCTACAGATCATGTCACCACCCCGGTCTAGCAGCAGAGTTATTTTCCATCCCATAAGCACTTGGAAAGCACTAGGTCAGCCCACTCTTCATTCATAAACTTGAAGAGCTCATGGTTTCCTTCAAAACACTCCTTCCCCGCAGAGGCCTTCTCATTCAACAAACAAAGGGTAGTAGAGGAAGCATAAATAACCTTGAGGGCAAATTTTTTGACATCAGCCAGTCTCCTGTTAGTATTCACCAGGTCCCCATTAAGCTTATCCACCATATTTTCTAGATTGGCAATCTGTTATTTGATTCTTCCCACCAAGCCGCCACCCGTAATAGTTTTGGGGTTCTCAGTCATATTGATTCCTTCAATAGTGGGGGCATTATCTTCCTTACCCTATTCAGCAACGATATTTTGGGAAATTTTTTTTCCTCCTCCTAGTCAGAATGGTTCTTATCATAATCCTGGCTAGGAGAACCCACCGAGACAGTCTCCTAGTCAAATAACTCTTTCATTGCTCTTTTACCCTTCTCTTTTGCCAGACGGGAGGAGCGACGGGTAGTGTTGGGCTAAGGGTTGGTATCCTGATGGAATTCCAGGTTAATGTAGATTTTTTTGCACTTTTTCTAGGGTTGCTGGGAGGAATCTTCACGGGTTAGGTTGTGTTTGGCACTAGCTCGAGAGCTAGGGGTAGGGTGGGTTTCAAAGGATTTGTGACTAGCAGTAGGGGTGGAACACCCAATAGAGCTCGAGGATGTGGGAAAACCCAGATTGAGAGAAATTAAAGGCGATAGGGACTGCTGGGCAGCTTTGGTGATTTCCATAATAGGAGGATAGAGGACATGTTGGAAATGATAAATATAGAAAATTATCCCCTGATGAAGGTAAACAGGTTTCTTCCCTAGCGAAATGGACTCATTTACATCATCAACATTTGACTCCAAAGTGTGTAAAAGATAGAAAGGAAAAGAGATCAACAGTTTGTGCCTAAGGTGGTTTAAAAATGGGAGGTGTAGTTATAGAATGTATCAAAGAGGCCCTCCAACATGAAGTATTTCATGATCAGATAACACATCTTTGGCCAAAATTTAGGCAGGTCCGTAGTACTGTATCCACCATTCTTGGACACCGACTTATCTTCATTTGCAAAAAACTAGATGAATTCCATTTTTGCCTGTGTTTTTGTAGTTTTCTTCTATTTTTGGCCTGTTGTCGACATCCCTGTAGATTTTCCTATGACCTCTTCATTGACCTCAAATGTGATCCCATATATGTCGACCACTCTTTCATTCCAGGTTTTAATGAACTGTCGAGAAATCATTTTGTCATGCCCAGTCAAATTCTTCATGAAGGGTTGAATCCCTCCCTCTTTGCAAAAGTACATAACCATAGGGTCTGAGGAAAATTCTTCCTCAATCTTGGCTGGGTCAATTCTATTTCATTCACCACTCATACTTGTAGAGCACCAGAAAATGAATCACACCTAGGAATTAGTCGAATAAGAGTTGTTCAAAGACCAGATGTTGCAGAAACCCACAGAGCCACCAAAACAAAAAGAACCAGAGAGGAGGTTGAAAGCAAGGCAGTTGAATGAAATGGCAGAGTTAATATTGTGACTTAGGGGCTAAAAATCTTGTCATTTTGCATGCCATAATTATGGTAGTAATTTCTTTTTTCCTCAAAAAACACAGCCAAAAATGCCACCAGGGATAACACATGGGAACGACACTGTAAACCGTAATTTCCATCAATTAAATCTACTCCAAATATTTCATAATCCTTTGTAAATTTCACTTTCCTCAGACACCATCTAATAAAATGATGACACATTAAAGGTATAGTGACGCAACTTAGCTACCTCAACCTCTTGTTCGAAATGAAGAGCTCTCGAGCAGAGGCCACCTATCTTTTCAACTCGCAACTAGCGCTAGTGTTGAAGTTAAGAGATCTCATGGGGCCAAATTTTGGTGCCAAAACTAAATGTTGATTCTTAAACATCCTAGAGTTGGTTGTTAACATCTCTCTTTTCCCACCTGAGTAGGTCTTGAGTATCCTTGGGTAGTTGGTTGGTAGCCCTCCAGCACCGAAATCCATCCAATTGCAGCCCAACATCATCCATAGAGTCTGCAACCGAGTTACCTTCCCTGTAAATATGTTTAATGTTGGTCTTATGAAGTCGTCCCATCAAACCTTTTATATCAGAGAGAATTGGGTCAACTCTCCATCTAGCCAAGGTGTTTCCAAGAACAACCTCAATTATAATGTTGGAGTCCCCTTCAATTTCAATGCTAGTATAACCCAAGCTAAGGGAAAAATTCAGATCCCAAAGGAGAGCCATACCCTCAGCCTGGTTAACAGAATGGCTGTGGAGGGAACCAGCAAAAGTGGCCACCATTCTCCCCATTTGATCACGGATGATACCTCCACTAGCTTGTAGCTTTCCACAGACAGACCCATCAAAATTAAGTTTGTGCCAAGAGGCCTGAGGTGGGGAGAAAAGCATCACCTTTCTAGCTGAGAGTTTAGTATTTTCAAATCTGGCAAATCCCTTACCAATTCCCTACACTTTTACAATTTTCTAGTCAGAATCAGATGGGGGAGACTTGGACTCTTCCAGTTTGCCACCATCAAATTCTCTTGTAATAGTTTGAGTCCCAAATGGAAGACCTCCTTTATAGAGAGTTTAGTATCCCTGAAAATCCTATTATTGCATTCCTTCCAAATGATCCAGCAAAAGATGAGAGGTATTTGAATCCACACAAGTTTTTTCAGAGGATGCTAAGAGAAAGAGTACCAATCATGGAGCATATCCTAGATATTCCAGTTGGAAACCCAAAGGAGGTTGAGTTGAGAGAGGATCTCTTGCCAGATCCTAGTAGCAAACTCACAATGCAGCATGATGTGGTTAATACTTTCTTCCACTCTCTTACAAAGACAACATCTATTAGCAAGACTAACTCCCCGTTTAACCAGATTGTAAAGATTGAGGATTTTCCCATGTAGCACCGTCCACCAGAATAAATTCACCTTAGGGAGTAATTGAGGTTGTCAAACCTTCTTCTAGCATGAAGTATCTGTCACTTTATTAATCAGCAGACCATAAGCCAATTTAATAGAAAAACCTCCATTTTGAGTATGTCTCCATAATAGTCTATCAGGTCAGTCCACCATAGGAATGTGGACTGTGTGAACCAGTTCAGTTAGTTTGGTCGCTAGATTTTTTAGGTCCGGTCTATCCTTTAGGTGTGGGAGGAGGTCAATCTATTTATCATTGGATATAGATTTGGAGACCAAAGAACCAATCCCCAGGGTCAAGAAGTTTCCCAGCTAAGAGAATCTAGAGGTCCCAAGAGTGATGTCAGGAAGCCAAGGATCATCCTAGAACTGGATCTCCTTGCCATTAACCAGTAGCCAGGTGGCCCCCTTTTCCATAATACCTCTACATTTGAGAATTATATTCTATATTTTTGAACCCCCAGGGTAACCCTGAACCATGAAGAGTTTACAAAAGGGACCACCATCCAGGTATTTTGCCTCCATAATTTTTCACCAGTCAGCAGATCTATGAACCATGGTCTAGGACACTTTGGACAATAGATCCTGATTAAGGTTGATAATTTTTATTAGACACAAGCCACGAAGGGATTTAGGAAGAAAAAAATTGTCCTGGAGCAGACCAGGGGAAGGTGCTTCTTTTCCTCAGACCTAGACCAGAGGAAGGTGCGTTGAATTTTTTCAAGCTTCTAAGCCATAAAACTAAAGATTTTAAAAATAGAAAGGAAATACACTATAATGCCTTAGAGGGAAGCAACAAGGAGTTGGAGCTTACCAGTGTTGCTGAGGAGGTTACCTTTCCATCCCACAAGATTTCTTTGGGTTTGCTCAAGTATGGTGTTCTAGAATTTTTTCTTCACATCTTTGATAGTCAATAGGAGGCTGAGGTAGGTGGCAAGAATATTATCAGCCTGGCAGCCCAGAATCTTCAAGATTTTCCCTGAACCAAGTTTTTAGTATTAAAGAGGAACATTCTACTTTTGCGATAATTTATATGCTGACCCAAAGTAGTGGCATAATTGTCAAGTAGTCGCTTCCACATCCCAACTTCCCTAACTGAGGAGGCTCCAAAAAAAGTGTCATCCACAAATTATTGTAGTATCATAGGTGGGAGGGTAGTAGCCAGTTTAATCCCCTCAATTTCTCTAGAATGGGCCATTTGCATCATGTTGTGTCCAAGGACCTCAGAAAGAAGTATAAAGAGATAGGGAGGAACCCCTTACCTGGTAAAAATTTTGTACCTGGTTTTCCATTAAACAACACCAAGAATCTCACAGTTTATAGGAAGGCCTTAATAAGAATAATGAATTGTTCATAGAAACCAAAAGAAGATTGGACTTTGTAGATGAAAGTTTAGTTGACTTTATCATAGGCTTTTGAGACATCCAAGTTGAGGGCCATCCCAACATCCTTATTGCGGTCAATAGAGTGTACTATTTCATGGGTGGTAATGGCTGCATCCATAATTTGCCTTCCTGGAACAAATCCCTTCTTGTTGGGGCTAATAATTTTGTCAAGCAGAGGTTTGATATGATTGACCATAATTTTGGAGAAGACTTTATAAAGAGTATTACAGAGGCTTATAGGCCTAAAAAGCTCCATAACTTTGGGCTCTACACATTTGGGGACCAAAACAATATAGGTGTCATTAAGTTGCTTTAGGATTTTCTTACTCCTAATGAAGTCTTGGGATTCTCTAGTAACATCATAGCTGATAATATCCCAAAAATATTGGAAGAAGTCTGGGGGGAAACCATCTAGGCTAGGGTTATAGGGTCCCATGGAGAACTAATCCTTTTTAACCTCCTCATCAGTAACCCTAGACATGATGATATTATTATTAGCGCTCATGATAGCCCTAGGTAGTTGGGAAATGAGATGGTCTTGAAGGCTTTCAGATTTCCTAGAATTCATATCAATGAAGGATCAGATGAAATAGTTTGTGGACACATTGCCAAGCTATACTTGGTTAGAGACCTCTAATCTCCCACAGTTTGTGAGTGTGGCGATGGAGTTCTGTTTCTTGTGCTTACAGGAATATTTATGGAAAAAGTTGTGTTGCAGTCTCCCTCTTTTAGCCATAAGACCCAAGACCTCTGCTTCCAAAAAAACTTCTTCATTTGATAAGGTATCCTTCTAGCATTTCCTAGTATTTTCCTCATTAATGTGCAACCTTCTAGCATTTCCTAGTATTTTCCTCATCAATGTGCAGGTCAACCGACTAGTCACCATCTGCCATTTTCTTCTGGAGAACTTTAAGTTTCTGAGATAGAGCCTTCTTAGTTTTTAAAATATCTCCAAAGGTGCATTTTCTCCACCCTTTAATAGCACTTCTGATGAGCTCTAGTTTGGAAGCAACCCTAAACATGGTCGAGCCTTTGATTGGGGTAGATCACCATTTCCTAATCCTTTCATGGAAGCTGGGGTAGGAGGCCCACATAATTTCATACCTGAAAGGTGCAGGGTAGGGGTATCTCACATCCATCCATTTAAGTAGGAGGGGGTTATGATCTGATGAATTCCTGGGAAGCGCAAACAATGAGGAAGCTGACCCAAAGTCCTAGGAGGAGGATAGGAAGATACGGTCAAGGTGAACCTGGATGAGGTGGTTCCCTTTTCTATTGTTGGTCTAGGTGAAGGGGTTACCCCTTAGCTTGACATCATAAAGACCATTAATGCAGATTAAGCTAGCCAAGTCTCCCATACTATTAGTGTAATCCTTATTACCCCCGTACTTTTTGGAAGGGAACAAGGGTGAGTTAAAATCTCCACCCACCATGAATTTAGAATTCTAAAGGGTTGAGAAGGACATCTTTAGTTCTTCCCAAACCTCCCTTCTCCCCTGACGGGTATTGGGAGCATAGATGTTGTAGCAGTACCAAGCAAGTGACGCAGAGGTGCAGGACACCGCCAGGTGATGAAGGGAAAAGCTATACGCATCACCCCAAACCTTGGATAGGTTCCAGAGGGTGGAAATACCTCCTAAAGCCCCTTGAGCCCTACAGTAGAAAAAATTGTCCTCAGGCGTTAGCTGCCCCACCAGTGCATCAAAATTGTCAAAAGTCATTTTAACTTCCTAAATTGAAAGAATGTCAATTTTATAATCACAGATATACTGTTTGACAACTAGTTTTTTCTGGGGGTTGTTTAGTCCCCTTATATTCTATGAGAGAACAATCATTTCTTTCCTTTTTATTGAGATCCAGGGTTTGTTTCCTTCCTGCAGCAATCTCCTTTGTTTTTCTCCTCTATCTTATCATTCTGTCAGTAGGCCATACCAACTTTGTGTCTACCCCACATAAATTTTTTTGTTCTTGTTTTCCTCTGTTGGATTTTCTATTCCAAATCCATGCTCTTCGGGGTCACTTTGGACACTGACATAGTGCTACTAGTTATCACGGGGGATCCTGAGTTGGTGGGGTTAAGAACAACTTCCATCAGAGGAAGAGCCATGAACCCCATAGAAGAGTTCCCTATAGGCTCAAAGGCCTTGAGACCCGTCTGAAATAGTTTAGGACTAGAGCTAGTATAGTGCTTGGTCTCTTTCTTGTTGCTGGTAGAAGTCCCCCCATCAGTCACCTGCCCCTTGTTCATGGGTATTTCTCCATCCTCTAGACCAATAAGGTTAGCAATCGTCATGCGAGGGGGGCTAGGGGTTTGTACCTCAGACACAACTAGGAGCATCTTTGGGGGAGCCTCCACAGTCTGGATAGTCTTTGGAATAACAGTATCCTCAGACGTTCTAAGGGTGTGGGTTCTAACATCACTAAACATTGCGGTTTCTGAAGAAGTTTTCTTTAACTTGAGTTCAGGCCTTCTAGGCGCCTTGCAGTCCTTCCTAGTATGACATTTAGAGTTACAAGTCTCACATAAGAGGGTAGCATTCTCATAGACTATGGATTGGGTCCATTTTCCCAGCATACACTTTAAAACTACAAATTTTGGGAGGGTCTTATTAATAGATACATTTACACAGAAATGAGAAAAAACCAAACGAGATTTGGAAAGGTTACCAGATCCGCCGAGATGTAGTACCCAAAGGATTTATTGATCCATTTAAAGACTTGTTCATCCCAGAATTCAAGAGGTATCCCTGGGAGGCAGACCCAGATTGGAGCCATCCTACTGAGGTGAGTCAAAGGGTCAAAACCCAGCTTCCATTTAGCCAAGGTGAGGAGGAGTTTTCCATAGAGCGATGAACCAGATAGGGAAAATGAGAGGTCTTCCACAGCTGTAAACCTGAAGAGGAATAGTCCACCCAAAATTGCAGAAACCACCACACTCCCTTTGAGCTTCCAATGGTTTCCCACCCATTTTCTAACCATGTTTATGGAGGGGCAGAAATTGTAGAATTGCCCAACCAGAGCCAAGTTAAGTTCTGCCATGTTTTTTTCCACAACAGAGTCCAGAAGTGTGATCTACGTGCCCTCCTCCATTATGGTAGAAAGTGTTAAAGTGGGGTCTGACTCAGCTGCCTGGGTCCCAAACAACACACCTTTCCAGTCAGCCTTGGGAGCAGAAAGGGGCAGGGAATCCAAAGTACCGATCGATGAAGCTTTACCAGAGTCAAAACAAGGCAGGCCAGGAATATAGACCAGAATCGGGTCTCCGAGATGGGGGGAGGTTCCCCTAGTATTTTCTGGCATGAAAGGATTTCAAAAAGTAGTTTAGGTGGCAAAGTGACAGAGCATCAATTAGAAGCTTGTTATCAAGTTGACTTTTTTCAGCTATACATGTTTATGTAAGCCTTGGTAGTATTTTTATTCATACCACAACAACTAAATATTTTAATATAATGACCTGAATCCTTTGAAAGAATATGGATGTGAAGCTCTAGTTCTATTAATTTATTTGATATTTGGAAAGAGAAAGATGCCTCATAACATTTCCCTCAGTCGAATAATATAAACTTCACCAAAATGGTCCTCGCAAATATAATTGCTGGTTACAAGATAAGGAATCAATGATGCTCGTTGTTTCACATTATTACATCCAATTTGCATTTTTTAACCTACAACTTAGCTTTTAGTGCAGAATCGTTGAGTCGTGTAGGCTATCATAACAAATATGCAACAAGAATATATCAAAAAATAAATAGATTTTATAACTAGAAAGCATATATTCTGAGCCTTTGTAAACTATTATTCATATATACGATTCCTTTTGGAAGGGCTGGCACTTGGTAAGAAACAAGGATTTTGTTGAATGCTTTATTCTCATATGATGAGTCTTCTTATTTTCATGCCACAAAAGGGTGTTCACATATGGAAAAAGGTTTATTCCCATAGAGTTAAAGCTATGTAGTCTTGGAATACTATTTTAAAAATGCCATATTCTTAATACCCTATTATCAAACATCGTTGAAATGTCTTGAAATTATGGTCTACTAAAATAAAAATTGAATGGACGTGCTTCTCGATATTATTTGACTTTATTTGGAAATCATTTTGTGCTCAATTTGTTTCTATGAATCTAATACTCATTTTCCCATAATATGGATGGATCGTAGTAATTTTTATGAGATATTGAATGCACTTTTAATTTTGTTTTGTTTTAAATTACGTACATATAGTTTATAAAAGAATATATTTGTAGATGGTGTATGAGGAGATCAATCAATCATGAGCTATAATTATTAAATATAAATATTTACCGATAATTATTGATAAGAAGGTTTGAGAACTTATCTTAATGAAAAAGATCTTTATTGAATTGTTAATGCTGTGATTAGCAAAATAACAAGTATTAAAGACACTTCAAAAGGACTTCAAAAGAAGTGAACCAACTGAGAAACTAGAAGCTAATTAACAACCAGAAATAAGACCAGTCATGAGAAATTAAACAAAGGGAATATTAATTTATTTCCAGACGTCAGTAAGCTCCTTGAGCTTGTCCAGAAAAGAAGTCCTCTTGAGAGGATACTCGGTCACACTAGAAGAAGTCCCATATTTTCCTGGCAGAGTAACCACCTGCATATTTTACTCATGCTTCCTTCACTTGGATTTCATTTCTTCTAGTTCTTCCTACATAGTGTTAAAAGAGTAGGTCATTTTCTCCATCATTTGTTTGCTAAAACTTACCAAGTCGTGCAAGTTTTTGTTGACCTAAGATTGATTATCTTTGACATTAGCAGAAACACTAAGCATTTCATGCTTCTCTTCCTTTGAGGGAATGAGGGCCTTCAAGTCTCTAATTTGGTCTTCTATGATCTTCCAAATCCAATTTTTGCACTAGTTTGTCATCCACCTCCTAACCATTATCATCCCCCTCATTGTGGTCCCAATCCCCCACTTTAGCTTCAGCTTCAGAAATAGCATTGAGTTTGTTGATCTTCTTCTTGCATGTATGTAAATGCGAAATCAACCACTTGATAATGACAATTTCTTTGTTGTAAAAATAGTTATTGCATCACTATCATAGCATTCATCTGAGATTAGATTATGAAATTTTCTCTTTGACACTCAGAGATCACATAACTTAACATAGTATATCTTATTCACTTGTTTATATCCCTTTGTGAATCATCATTATTTAAATGAGATTTGAAGAGCAATGAGATAACCCAACATGGTACTAATTGATCCCAAGTTTCACTTCTCCAACTTGTGCTCATCTTCCAATGTACTCATTACACGTGTTGCTTTTCAAAATATAATTACCAGTCTTTAACGACTGATGTCTTTAATCACTTTCAATTTTAAATTTGGGAGATCATCAATCGATATGTCCATGCATAGAGAGTCTATATTAAAACAACCTGAACCCATGTTGGCCAAAGAATCAACAACCATGTTCCCCTCTCGAAACACATGGGATATCAAATAAGTATCAAAACTATCCAATAATTGCCAAATTCTCCTCAAGATATATTTAATTTTCCAAATAAAAATTGTCTTGTTGATTAAAACATTGACAATTAAATTTAAATCCCCTTCTATATGGATTTTCCTAATATTAAGATTTCTAGCAATCTCTAAACCGTATAACAAGGTATATGTTTCAACTAGATTCTTGGTTCCATCGGGTAAATAAATACATTTAAATGCCAAAACTATACCCCTATGACCGCGAAGACAAATACCACATCCACACTTGCCAGGGTTTCCCCATGTAGAGCCATCAAAATTTAACTTTACAAAGTTATTATCAACAAGAATCCATCTAAATTTTGAACGATCTACCTTTTGTTTGCTGCTATTTGGGATCATAAATGGAGGGGTGTGAATCAGATTCCATGACTTAAGAAGATTACGATCCCAATATGTGAAGTTGTAATTCCAAATTTTGTCTTTAAGATGCGAATTAACCACCTCTGAAATAGATCTCTCCAATTTTTTTATAACAACTTCCATTGGTGAAGCAAAATTTCTAAAGATTTTCTTGTTATGTTCCCACTAGATAGCCCAAATAATCATAGTTGGTGCATAGAGCCAAATACATGAGAAGAAATATATGGAATGAAGAATGGGCCATGATTGGAACAAATCCCACAAATCATTCGTAAATGGCATTGAGATGTTCATTTTTCCCACATCATGTTGCCAGCAAGTTTGAGCAAAGGGGCATAATAATAGTGAGTGATCAACATTTTCAATTTTTGCCTGACACAACACACACTGAAAAGGTTGGGAAATATTGAATTTATGAAGGCAGTCACTGGTCAAAATCCTTTTCCTAATTGCTAGCCAAGCAAAACATCCTGCCTTTAGTAGAATCACTTTGTTCCAACATAGGATATAAGCCTGTTGTTTAGTCATGTTTTGCTCCATTAAGAAGATGAGCTTGTACCCATATTTAATACTATAATCACCATTTTGTGATGGGGCCCAAATCAATTTGTCCTCTTATGCATTAAAAAAGAGTGTTCTCTGAGATAATATATTATAAAGGAACTTCTTTTTATTCAAATAAATTGGTGAATCATATGGATTTTTTCAGATTACTTTACTTGTACATAATTAAATTTCCAGCACATAATCAACTACATAGGTTCCCCAATTATCTTTAATAATGTTGATGACATCTCTGAGATTTGCACATAGGTCCAGGGGTGGTAATCCATACCAGTAGTCATCCCAAAATTTTGCCGATAAACTATTATTTACTTCCCACAAAATGTACCTTGTTATGATTTCTCTAGAGGATATTAGGAAGTTCCACATAGCAGACCCCTGAGGTGGATTAGATATTAACACAACTCTATAAGTACATTAGAAAAGATGTGCACACATATGATGTATCTTAACTTGTGAATATGTCCACACTGATTAATTAACTAGGACATGACCTTATTCACTCTAGCATATACCTTCCCCCTGTTTGAGTGAAACTTAGAAAGGAATAAAGCCTATGCAAAAAAACAAGAAAGAAAGACACAATTATTGAATATACCACAATACTTAGATGGAGGGGGATTCACTCTTAACTAAATTTTAAAAAATCCATTCACACACACACACACACACACACACACACACTTATCAATTTTCTCTATCCAACTTAACCATGAACAAAAAAACATGAACACTATATTTTTATGCATAAATAATAATGTGAGAAAAAACATTATGAGAATCAAATTCACTATATGAATAATAGTTAAAACAAATGTTCTAGGCTACAAGCCATGTATCACACCACACCAAAAAGATGTTATAGACTAAGACAGTAACCTTAGTAAAAGACAAAATTGCAAACCAATAAAGGCCACTTCTTTAGGGAAAGATATCAATCTACATAGGATGCAAAAAGAGTCACCATCTTCTAGGAGGTATACCAATATGGTGAACTAAAATAGATGTAGGATCTAATTATCAACCACTACAATAATTCTTTGAAACTCAAAATCCTCCATCTTTTCTCTTTCACATTTGCATCATACTAAATTCACATTCGATCCTCATACAATCCAAGTCAATCGACACTTAACCTTGAGAACATTTATATATTAACTTGACCATTTAAAAATGTAATTAGGCTGGCCATAATAGAGATAAACATTATTTACACAAAGTTAGTCAGCAAGAATATTACAACAAAGGCCAACTAGAATAACAACTCCTATCTAGGATGTACAAATACAACCGAGAAAATATGAGTCTTTAATAAAATCCACCTATGTAAGATTTTATAAGAAGATTGAACTAAAATAGAAATATTCTAATGCTAACATCATACTCAACTTATCCCAATCTAATTTTTTATCTAGTTATATATAAAAATAAAATAAAACATAAGAAAACAAATTAGATCTAAAACCCTAATCTAGTAGTAGAATTAAATCTTAAGAAAGAAAATGTTAGAATTGTTGATTTTTGTAAAAAAGGCAAGTGAATTCTTATATTAATATTAAGTTGAAAAAATATGACAAACAATTAATCTAATTTAGATGGTTAATCGATAGTTGTCCATTGCTTTGTTTATATTTTTAAAACTATTATTTAGAATTATAACCTCCCCCACACACACATATATATATATATAGGAAATACAATGATGAAATTAAAACTATGCTAATATCGAAAACATGGTTAATTTGAACATAAATCATAGCACTTTCTTAAAAGAACATCAACATGTCTTCATAATATTATATGTATTCATAATATTTTACAGTATATTATACCAATACTTATAAAACAGTGACTTCTAAGACAACTTTTTCCAAATAACCTTAAAGACAATTAAGGTCCAGCAACTAATACAAAACTAATTAAACATTTTATCTTCTAACACCAACAAACCTTCACATAGAATACTTTAATAATGCTTTCGTTGATACTATTGCTCCTAAATATTGTGATCTATTGGGAGGCCCTAGTTTCATATATTAAGTTGGGCGTTTGAGTTTGGAGAGCGAATGGCGTCTCAGAAGTTCTTCCCTGAGATCAGCAATATCAACTTCACCAATATGATTCTCCGGAATAAAATTACCGGTCACTGGGTCAGGCATCCATGCTGCTCGCTGCCTCACATTACTGTCTACAATTTTCCTTTGTTGTGGCTCTTCATCAATACCCTTTTCCATTGACACCTCAACTTTTGGTGCTGAATCACTAAAACCTTTCAGGCTTTCATCACAACCAGATGACAAAACAAATATTATTCATAAAAAAAAATTAATGATATAAGTAATATGTTGGCTGATTAGTATATAGTTAAACATAAATTGTATGCTGAAATAAAGTAAAATTTCTTAAATACCCACCATGTTAAACTTGGCAGGCCACTGCCCTCAATCTTGAAGGAGGACAAGGCTTCAGCAGATACAACTTTCACTCTGAATATTGATTTTCCCATGACTACTATACTCTATACCCACCACAATATCTACTATCCTTTGTGGAAGATGACTCCTTACAATAATATCACTAATGAGTGGATGACTTAGACTGCTTAATATGTGCTCCGTTGTTTTTCATCGCTTAAAACCATCCTTTAAATAGAGAGAACGTGTTTCATGAGTGTCTGCAACAATTAGAGCTTGGATAAAGGGATTCTGTCATGTAATGGGTTATTCTCATAGGATGAATCTTCTTATATTTTCGTGGGAAAGTGGTATTCGCATATGATAAGTCTTCATATATTCTCGCGAAAAAGGGTTATTCAATCAAGGGCAGAAGGGTTATTCGCATATTATGGATAAAGCCGTGGCGTCTAGGAATACTGTAACAAAATCACATATTCTTGGTACTATATTATCAATTTTTATCCTTCAATAATCGAATCGACACAAAGTTCTTTTTGACTCGTACAAATAGAATAATTATTGGTTAGGAGGAAAAGAGACATTTGGCTTCCATAGCATAAAGCTAAAACCCGAGACAATTCCAAACCCACCTTCAAATATACACTGTTCAAAATACCATTCTTCTGAAAGCCAGCATGTTCCCCACTAGGATTCCCATGAGAGTCCACATTTAGATCTATATTGTTCAAAATACCATTCTGGTGAGAACCAGGAATGTCCCACATTGAATTGGATGTTATTCAAGTAATTGTTACCATTAATATCTTGGCAATATGAAGAGAATACATAGAGAACACATGTTGAACATCTTTTGTTTGATTTGGCGTAGAGAAATATCATTATGGCGAGAACCATCTTCCTCCCCATATTGGATTGGATGCCCCTAGGTAATTTGCTATGATAAATATCTTGACAATATAAAGAGAACATATAGAAAACACAGTGAAGATCTTTCGTTTGATTTGGGGTGTCTCTAAATGTTAATGGAGTGTACTTAAAGCAACTAATGTTCAATTTTCATGTGGAAAATTTAATCATAATTTTCTTTCACATTAGTATGCGTGAGTTGTGATAGTTTTTGTCTGATATTATAAATCTTTTGATTTTCTTCTTATTTTTATGAAGATATATTAGACCACAAAGTATTGTTCTTTATTCAAAAGTTTCTAAATAGTAGCTATTGACATCATATTATTAAGATGCAACCTTTTATATACACTTAAGCGAACAAATTCTTGGAAATAAATTTTTATCATTTTTACATTCTCAATTTAAATCTTTGTGCATGTTTTATATATACAATCATGCATCACATTAGATTTCTTATGTAGTCATAGATTTAATCCTAACCAAAAGTTGAGAGTGGATAAGTTTATGTTTAGTCATACTTCTTCCAACATATCTAAGAATAACTAATTCCACCTTATAGTTCCAATTCGTAACAAATTGTTTATCAATGATCAAAATTAACTAACTTTAAGGCTTGTTTGTAGTTTATACTTTAGTAAATTAATTGATGATCTCTCACAATATTAAAATTAGATTTATGGGATTGTATTGTTTGCTTCATCAAAATTTTATTCTCGTAAATAAATTTTTTTTACCTTACATTTTTGTGAATGTTCATATTCATTTTAGGATTTTATTCATATAGTTTTTCCTTCTATTTTAGAGTTTGGATCCACCTCATTCATACTTCTTTTATTTAGATCAATTTTCTTAAATTGTTTGTTTAACATTTTGTTTGTAACGCCCCGCCAAGGAACCTGAGAGGATAACATAAAACATCTAAGAAACATGGCACAATTTTTTTTTGAATTACACATCTAACGTTAACACTACATCATGGTAGAACAATTTAGAATATTACAATAACCTCACTATATCCTCTTAGGTTCTCTGACATCACCACTAACAACACATAAAAAAATTAGAAATTAATAATGCTAAATTCATTAATCTATATGCGACTAATCAATTACATAATGATAATGATCAAATACATAATTAGTCTATTCAATTCTAAATAATAAATATCTATGGTACCTCATTACATGAGCACATCATATCTACAACCATATAACAAGAGTATATGTTTATAGTGCTAGAATCCACTTTACATCATATGATATAATTACAATAGTGCTTATCTCTCAAGTAGCTAATATGATGATACAACAAAGTTGGTAGAATGATGCAAAGATTATCAACAATTTTACCCACAGTCCTAGGAGGGAAACTATGGGTATTCTTCTTAGGGGGGTTAGGTTATCATTGGCATCAGTATTCAATACAGGGTCTTCCTCTTCTACAGACCAATCAAACTCTTACTTCATAATACTTTTCTTCTTCATGTCACCAATATAACAAGATTTTTTACTATTTTTAGAAGCTGAGAAGGACAAGGGCTCATTAGTTTTCCCTTTTCCCTGGCCTGAGGGCTTCATTTTCTTGAAAGGAGTATCCAAATCATCCTCAACCTTGGTGTCAAAATTTTCCTCAATATCATCATCCTCTAACACAATATTATCCATGATAGGATGTTCAATAGTGGAGGGTAGGGTTACTATCAGGATTAGTCCTAGCATCATCTATGCTAGCATTCAAAGAAGTGAGAAAAAATAAAGGAAAGAAAAACTTATCACCATGTTGAAAGTGATTGAGGAGAATGAAGTAATAACTTTAAACATGCATGAAACTCTCGTCAAGGGTGAAATACTGCATAAGTGAAAATAAAACCGGCTTCCAAACTTTCTTGATGGCCTTCGACGAGTAGTAGGTCTTATTAATATTTATCAGCTTCTTCTTCTCATCTTCCTCTTTAGGGAAGCGTTTAACTGCTAACTTAGTAAGATTATGGTCCATATAGAAATTATTTCCTTCCCGCGGAAAATTCGTAAGCTCAATAATGACCCCTTCATCCACAATCACAATTAGAATGAAAATAATCATCTTTCCAATGTACCAATCCTTCTTGAACATCTTGGTAATCGTAGGATTTCTGCCATGGAGCCTTTCCATAAAGTCTATAACTTTCCTCTTGTATAGGAGACTCCACACCTTTGGTTCACACCTCCAATATTTGCAATCAAAAGGCTTCATTCTCTTTCTATCCCCACCCACCTTGAACTTAACACCACATTCCACAACCATAGCCCAAACAACCCAGAAGATAGTAGAATGAAGGTAAATTGAATTCTTTTTACTAGTGATCAGAATGCCAAAAATAATCTTTAGCACCCACGAAATTTGTGAAAGATTATAATAATTAATATCCAGTTTGTCGATCATACAGACACTACCTCTTTTCATAAATCAACTATCCATTTGAAATTGCATAGGAATCAGTAGCCACAACTTCCACTTTCCTGTGGATAGGATCATAATTAAGGATTTCTTGAGCATCATGACTAAGTGCCACTTCACCATACCAAGTAATAGGTGATTCAAATTTGACCCCAACATTTGCAAGTCAGTCACCCATGGTATTAATCTCTCGATAAACATGGGATATGTATGAGCAATCAAAAGAATTTATAATTTCTATGCCTGAGTAGATAATATTTTTAATGGTCCAAGAGGGTTTTCTTTGCCCCTAAGGAACTTGATAATATTGTTAGAGTCCCCCTATATCCAAACCTTTTTGTACTTGAATATTTTAGCCAGACTTGGAGCCTTATAATCTCTCATCGTCCCAGTAAGGTAAAGCTACACAAAATGTTAAAGAGACTTAAATCATAAATTTTGATACCATATTAAAAAATGCTAAGCACGAATTGTAATTCCTAAACCATAGTCTTTTAGAAGATAATACAAAAAATATTTAAATAATGTTATAAAAATATCTTAATCTCCAATTTTGACACCATACTAGAAAACTACCATAATAAATCATAAAATCTAAACCATCTTTCTTTCCTAAATAACACCAAAAATTCCATTTGCAATATATTATGAAAATACTTATAAAATAAATTCTTATGCATTTTGTTGAGCTATTAGAGAAAAAATAACGGCCAAAACTAACTAAACACTTTTTTACTAATGGAAACACAATTTTTAAATATTTTTGTTCATTCCAAGATGACTAAATATTATGATATAATGACCTAAAACTTTAGAAATAATGTTGGTCCCTGATTTCAACATCCTATTATCCTCGAGAACATAACCTACACTATTACAACTTTATATTTCATAATTACAAAATATACGTGCGGAATGTTACTTCAAAATACCTGAGATATGCCAGCCCCCAAAAACCCAAAAACCCCATATGACCTAGCCCATCTACCCCTTGGCTTTACCAAACCATGATAGTGACACAGACATTGGCAAACATTTTGGGATGACACCAAATCCGCTGTCAAAGAATCTGAATTTGGAGCACCCTTTGTGGTTCCTGCGTTTGGGATAGAGGAAGGAGCAAGGTCGTCGTTGTTGGGAAATGCCAAGATGATAGCCATAATGTCAAAAAGGTTTTACGCTTCCACTATTATTGACACTGGGATGAAATCTATCAACATCTTTATGCTCTTTTGGAAAGCCACCGAGTTCCTGCCAGTAATACCTAACTTGAACGCGTCATACAACTTAACAAATTCCATGTCCTTCTCAAGACTGCTTGGAGGAAATAGACCTCCAACCTAGGCTTGCAATCCTCTAAGACTATAATCCATAAAATCTTGATGTATACTCTCTGCCGCCACAAAGTCTGGTCTAACCACCTTGTTGACCATCTCCATAAATGGGATGTAATCTTGCATCAAGTCATATAAATTTGACAGGAAAACAGACAAGACATGGGAATGAAAAATGTTGCATGGAGAAGAGGGAAGTAAAATGTGCTCACCAATGATGCTCCGAACAACATCCTCCACCTCATCCGATAGCATGTTGAAAACCACCTTCATGTGATGCTTCAGATAATCATCTAGGATTGGGCACTCCTATTGATGAATTGGAAGGCGAATCCACATGTTCATGTCTCTATTCTCTATGACCACCCAAAAATGAAGCCACCCAAGTGAACTGAAGAGAACACTTTCAATGCACAACTAGAATGGGTCGAAAAACAGTTAGACCATCACCGAGAGCCAGAAGAATGTAGCCTACAGAGTAGATTAGTGAATATAAAGGAGGGATAGATGTTGTGTAAATGTCATTATCAACCCTTAAAATGGGTGGGGAGATGGAAATCTATCCTTGGGGGCCTGGCGTCCAAGTGATCAGTTCCCAATGTAAAATCTTAGCTAAATGAGTTAACTCTGTGCTAGCAAAGAGAATAAGTATCCTGAAAAATGTATCACCTCACATGCCAAAAAGATGCCATGTACCCTTATAGTTGTTGTGGGAAAAAAGAAACATGTAGTTTTCGAGAAACCAAATCTGGAGAAAATCTGTTATCTCTGCCACCTGATCCCAACCTCCTTGGGATAACAAAAAGATGCCCATGATCACTTGTGATGGCATATGCCTACGCAAGCATGCCTCTAACATTGTTTATTTGTTAACCCTCTGTACAAGGGGTCATTTTTCTCTCCATCCAATCCACTCCCTTTTCCAAGATTAGGGAACTTAGTAGGGGTTTGTACTCCCACTCAATTGAGATGCTATCCAATTTGACACCCTTGTTGGCTAACCAGTCTACTTTCCCATTTGCCTCCCTAAAGGAATGTGAGATTTTAACTTCTGTAAATTTTGAAAGCAGTTTCCTAGCATCATTAAGGATGTATTGAATCTCCCAACTAGGTGAGCTTTCGAGTGAGAGGGTAGATGTAATGATCCCTGGCTTCCACAATATTAGTTGATCCATCTGGTATCTTAGTACTAGCCGCTCTAAGAACTTTCTTATTTGATTCCCTCAAGACATAACCAACTCCCAAGGCCCTTGGATTTCCCTTTGAAGCCCCGTCGAAGTTAAGTTTAGTAAAACCTTTATCGGGAGGTTCCCACTTGACATGTTTCCTACTCTCCCCCTTAGATTGCTTCCCAATAAGAACACCTTTGAATGAGATAGCAATGTAAGGCTAAGAGTTCATAATTTTTGAATCTTGTGAAGTGAACATAGAGGAGAGAAATTATGATCAAGAGGAGTAAGCATTGACCATTTCAGAGATTGATTTTTCAATTATATCACACACCTGAGCAACCGAGCCAACTTCCTTTCTAAAAATTCTCTTATCCTGTTCCCACAAAATGCACTAGGTAATAGCTGCTGGGATGACTCTCCAAATGTGGGAAAAATGTATCTTTATGGAGGAGTGTCCACTATTTGAGGAGATGTGTTAGTATCTTTGGAAGAGGGCCCTGCCAACCTAGTTACCCCAAGATCCAATACCATATCCCCTAAGAAAAAGGGCATGAAACAAATAGATGATCTACTTCTTCAATTTGAACCTTACATAATACACACTAAAATCTATCTGCAATGCCAAGCCTGCATAATAGGTCACTTGTGAGATTTCTCTTAAGGATCGTCAACCACAAGAAAGAACCTGCCTTAGGAAGAACTATCGTATACCAAAAAAAATTGAAGAGCAGACCACTAGGATTATGAGCCTTATTAGTAAGATGAAGATAACCCATCTTTACAAACTATCTACCATTTGGAGCAATTGACCAGATAAATCTGTCAATGACCCAGTTAATGTGTAAAATGTCTTCGATCCAAGATATGTTTAAGTAGCACCTCTTGGTCTTGAGGAATGTCAACTTGAGTTATATTTCTCCATTCTTCCTTTGGTCATGAGGGTGTTTATGAAACCACATAGTAATCCCTAACCTGCTTCCCCCACATTTGCTGGAAGCTATTCTTGGTTGACTAGAGTATGCCTGGAATACTTGAGATGGGTGGAAAACCATTCCAAGAGGCATCCCAAAAGTATTCTATATCCCCATAATTGATTACCAATGATAGGTGTGGGATGATAACTCCTCTTCATTTCAAAACAAAATTCCACATTACAGAGCCAGGAGGGGGATTCTTAATTGTAAAAATGCGAGCATGTTCATCACAATCCAAATATTTGAGTCTGCTTATTCTAGCCCATAATGACCCTATATTTTCATATAGTTTCCAGGCAATTTTGACCCCAAAACTAATATTCCTCTCATATATTCTATGGAGCCCTACCCTCCCCCCTAGTCCTTCAAAAGTGAGATTTTGTCCGAAGACACCAAAGGTACCTTTGGTGTCCCATCCAAATTTCCTCTCCATATAAAGTCTTTGAGACTTTTCCTAATCTTTTCTATCACAGCCCTAGGTGCCCATAGCACAAACATGATATAATTTGGGATGGAGGAGAGAACTGACTTGACAAGAAGGATTCTCCCAGCTAGAGAGAGTCATCTAGCTTTCCATGAAGAAATGCGGTCTGAGATGGATTGGAAGACGTTGTCCCAAAAAGAGGCCCTACATAGACCTTCAAAGAGAGGAATTTCCAAGTACTTACTTGGGATCACATCAACATCAAAACCTAACATCTTTGTAATCTCCTCTTGAATAGTTTTAGGTAAGTTGAAAAATAAGTTCTTGGACATTGAAATATTGAGTTTCTTCCCTGACAAGTTGCAATATTCCTCAAGAATTTCTTTGATGACTTTAGCTTCCCATATGGATCCCTCAGCATATAAGAGAGATTCATCAACAAATAGAGTACGGGTGACTGATAAGTGAGAATGGTGAAGTGAGATACCTATCACTAACTCCTGAGTTTGTTTGAAAGAAATTAACCTGCTCAACCCTTCTTCCATAATGATGAAAATAAAAGGCGATAATGAGTCCCCTTGCCTAACCTCTTGAGAAGGTGAGAAGAAACTACATGGAGAACCATTAATCAATATGAAAAACTTGGCTCCCTTATCACATGCCATAATCTATCTCATCCACTTTATACTAAATCCCATTTTATACATGACTTGTCTCAGAAACCCCCAATTGACTCTGTCATATGCTTTCATTATGTCAAATTTGAGGACCATGTCCTGGAGACCCTGCACCTTGATAGAATGGAGGATATTGTGAGCTATCAAAGTTCCTTCCACTATATCCTTCCCTAGGATGAAACCTCCCTGTTGGTTCGAAATGATTTTGGGAATAATTTTCCCAAGACGGACTGAGATGGACTTGGTTATAATTTTGTAGAATGTATTACACAAAGAAATACGTCTATAATCTAAGAAAGAGATGGGATGTGAACCCTTGGGCATTAAATTTATAAAAGTATTGTTGAAGGGCCTAAAAATAGAGGAATGTCTCCTAGACTCCTCTACTGCCTCCAGAATGTCCAACTTCACAAATTCCCAACATTTTTGGAAAAAAGAGTAAGTCCATCCGGTCACAGGGCCTTATCATCCTTCATGGAAAAAACTGAGGACATGAACTCCTCTAGACTGAAATCTTGCAGCAAAAATTTATTATCTTCCTCGGTTACCATAGATGGAATGAAGTGCAAATCAGGTTGAGGCTGAACCATGTGAACATCCTGTTTGCTAAGGAGGGTTTGGAAAAATCAAACTGCTTCCTCCTGAATATCCTTTTCAGAGCTAAGAATTTTATCATGGGCATATTTAATTTGTTATATGGTCTTTTTTGTCTTCTAATTTTAGCCAAAGCATGTAAAAAACTAGTATTCTTGTCCCCTTCTGAAAGCCAAAGTTCTCTAGACCTCTATCTCCAATAGGATTCTTCCCTAGGTAAGACTTCTTCCAATCTGTCTTGTAGGAATTTTTGAGTATCATAAACCTATTGGGATAGTTCATGTTGTAGAATATGCTCATTCCATCCCTCCAACTAACTTTGGAGGAAATTCTTTTCTGCAAAAATGTTCCCAAAATTGTGCTGATTCCATTAGTTGATTTTGACTTTCATGAATGTCAACTTTTTATACAGATGGAACATCTTGTACCCTTTTTCCATAGGGCACTATATCCACCATTGTAGGAGAATCTAATAAATTGAGTGTCTCTAAACCACATGCATTCAATCTTGAAGTATGACTTCGGCTTAAACGTGTTATTACCCAGCTCAACCTCCAAGCTCATAGCATAATGGTCTGAGCCTGAAATGCTAAGGATATTAGACTGAGAACAACCATTTGATAAAATCCAATGTGAATTTAGAAAAAAATTTCCACGCACACACCAACGAACTGATGCCCCTTCCTTCTATTAGACTAAGTTATCTTCCCCTTAGAGGGGCAACAATCAAAGCGAGCATTTCCTTGAAAAAAATCCCTAAAATCTTGAGTAACTTTGTGTGAAGGATCTGCACCCCCAATTTTATCCATATCCCCCATCGTAGCATTAAAGTCCCCTCCAAGAATAATCTTAGAGGCACCAAGATGGGAAGTAGTTAGCGACAGTGTATCCCATAAGCGTCACTTGCCTAAAACTAAGACTGGACCATAAACATTAATCAGGGAAATGGAGAGTGCAAAGATAGAAACCTTAGCTAGCACCCAATTAGCACTTGAAGCCCCTAACTTAACCTTACAATTATGGGGTTTCCATAAGATAGCGAGGTCTTCTGGGGCACCTGAAGATGGAATATGTATAAAAGCCCAACCCTTCCAGGGACCAAAAATGGCTATCCCTTTATCCTGAGATAACTTAGTCTCCTGGAGGAGAACAATATTTTCCCTGATTATCAAGATTTGATCTTTGATAAGTCGAGCCTTGTTAGAGGCATTGATGGCTCTAAAATTCTACGACAAGATTCTCATTGTTTACTTGGAGATATAGTTTCTCTTCTAGCCTGCTTCAATTTCTTGGCTATTGAAGGGATGACCTCGTCCTTAGATTTCCTAAGTAATGTAGAAAAAGAGAGAGTAAACTGGACATCGGTAGCAATCTTGGCCTCTATCTTCTTCCCTTTTGCTAGGCGCTCTCTTATTTTTTTTTGAAGAAGAAAAACATATTTTAATCCTTGAGTTATTTGCCTTCGTCAAAATGATACTACAGGAGATGAGAGGGGATACCACTATGTTAGGATCTTGATTCAGAATGCCTGTA
The DNA here is from genome assembly GCA_018584345.1 of Thuja plicata. Classification (NCBI taxonomy): domain Eukaryota; kingdom Viridiplantae; phylum Streptophyta; class Pinopsida; order Cupressales; family Cupressaceae; genus Thuja; species Thuja plicata. The sequence continues at coordinate 640,172 of MU227175.1, forward strand.
TTTATCTCACTTCCTTGGTCTTCCTCTATCTCTTTCTTATCAAAGATCTCATTTTCCCCTCCAAGGAGCATTAAATCCACTACCATATCAACATCCGCTTCTGTAATTTTCTTGTCAGTGACCATTAAGGTTGGTGAGACCCCTAAATTTTATTTCTGTTAGAGGGGGCTACAGAAAACAACAAGCGTATACTTGGGGCTGGTATTACATATAGGCCCTGAAATATTTGGGTTTAACTCTTGAAGAAACCTATGTTGAAGGTTCTTGTGAGAAGATGGGAAAGGTACCAATTCCAATCCTTCTAGTCCCAATTTAGTGTCTAAAGGCTGCTCTGGTTCATAATCCAGTGCGAGAACAATAATCTCTGAATTCTGCCGATGCCAAGAGTTAAATTTTTCCCTAATTATATCTGGTACTGGTGATCTAGGTAGGAATGGAAAGAATGAATCAACTAGGATCTTAGGTGATAAAGAGAAATGGCTCTGATTGTATACCTTGTTATCCCTCGATATAGAGACTCCCAATCTATTAGTAGACATATTAAGTTGTTGAATCAAGAAATTTGTCCTGCCTACCCCCTGTCGAGACTCCAACTGACCACCGAATATTAAGCCCTGATTCTTACCAGTCTGATCGAGACCCTCTTTCGATTGATTACCTTGCGAATTCAAAGTTGTACTTAAAACACTATTCTCCCTCTATGGCATAGATTTCTGTCAAGAATAGATGAGATGCCCTATTTCTGATGGAGGAGTACGCACGACCGATGATGGAGACCTTAGAAGATAGAAAGAAATAGGGGGAGGGACATCATGATTAAATTTTTGGGCTAGAATACTGTAGTTTGGCGGTGATGAGGATATGTCCTGGTGATGGGGAGGTCACCTTGCTCTCTGAGACTCCTACTCTTTTCTAGGAATCTCACCAGGAATCCTATTCAATTCAGGACTCTCTAGGCTCACCTTTTGAGCCTCTTAGGGCTACTCTCAGACCCTAACCAGAAGGACTATCCGATTCCCTCTTCCCTAGGTTCCCTACCCACCGAAATGCTTCACTCCTCATCTCATCTTACTCTCCATGACTGAATCAGATCAGTCATGCACCTTTCTCACTCTATCTCCTTTCCCTACAAGTTCCCTAGCCGGACCATCTAGCTCGCCTAGGACTTGTTTCC
>MU227175.1:681872-703017 GCA_018584345.1 Thuja plicata
AAAATTGACACCCTGGAGCTCCATATCAAAAAGAGCTTGATTATTAATGAATTCCATAAGATCCATTCTGCCTTCCAAAATCTTCTGGTTACCCACTCCACCAAACTTCTCATTGTCTTTTAGAGGGCATTTGAAATCCCCAATGATCAACCACGGCATATCTAAAAAGACTCTCCTATGGTTTTCAATTTTCCTCCAAAAAAGAGATCTGCCCATTTTAGAGTTGGGTGCGTAAATGGTAGTAGCAACCCATTCAAAATCCATCTTAAAATGGAAGAAGTTTAAACTGAGGCAATTTAAATCTTCTAAAACCACAGAACCTCTCATGTTATTCAAGTTCCAGAAGGTAGCAACTCCCCCCGAGGCTCCTTCAGAGCTAAAACCAGCCACCCCATTATTTTTAAAAATTCTAATTTTTTCAACCTTCTCTTTACTCATTTTAGTTTCTTGAACAAAAATTATATCAGGTTTGTGATCTCTAGCTAAATTCCTGAGAATGTCTTGTTTATGAGGGGCATTCATCCCTCTTATATTCCATGATATGTACTTCATTTTTTAACCAGAGTACAGATACCCTAAATGGTCAGTTTCTTACCATCCGCTACATCCTTTTTGCTTTCTCTCTCTCTCTCTCTAACTTCTCTATTGGAATGTCTACCTTGGGTCTTTTTGTGGGATCCAACATCCACTTTTAGCTTGTATCCTCCATTAGCTTTACTTTGAGTAGTGACTCCCTTTGATCCTGGAGTGGAAAAATCCTTATTCTTCTCTCTCCTATTCTACTTCTTCCCTTTTTGAATAGTCCAGGGTCCTATCCCATCCATAGGTTCTTACTTGCAATTATTTCTTCATCACTAGACCCTGACAGAGTATCAGGAATAGAGGATGAGTCATCTTCCTTAGATTTAAGATTTTCAACAGTAACTTTATCCTCTGGTTTTCTTAGACTAGAAACCTCTTTTTGAAAAGGAACCATCACCACCATTTGAGCTGATCCCTCATCAAAAACACCCAATCCAACCAAGTTTTCAGGGTTCTCTGAGGGGACGGGGGTCTTCTGGATTTTTTCCTTAAGATCAACCACCATTTCTGAAACTTCAGCAGAGGCTGACACATGTGACACCAGTTCAGTAATTTCCCCTTCCTCCAAAATAGGAGTCATGTTAGACTCAATTTTCTCCTTCAATGCTTCATTGTTACTACTGTTATCACCTTTAACCTCTTTCTAGACTTGTCTTTTTGGTTCCGCCACAGCTGGCAAAGAGACCTTAGGAGTTTTTTTTGGGAAATTTTTAGCCCAATGTCCCATTTTGTGACAAACAAAACAAGAAAATAGAAGTGATTCATAGGACACCTCCTGTTTGCACTGCCCCAGTTTAGAGTTAATATTAATAGTTGAAGGTAGATTCTCAAACTGGGTAAGATTGACACAGATTCTAGAAAAAACAAGTCTAGACTTGGCCGTCGTCATGGGGTCCACCGAAATGAGTTCTCCCCCAAAAGACGAGGCTAATCCTTTAAAGAATCCCTCATTCCAATATTCTAGAGGCAAGCCAGGAAACCTAACCCAGACAGGAATAGCCTTAAAGAAATCTTCAGAATAGTTCTAGTTAGGAGACCATTTGCGGAAAGCAACAGTCATCCGGCCAAACATCCAGGGACTACTACATAAAACATAACCCTAGTCTTCCTTATTAGAAAAGGAAAAAGAAAGAAAACCTTTAGGCAAGGCCGCAATGTCCACATGACCTTTCAATGCCCATTTCCTTGTAACAAAAGTTCTGACTGCTTCAATATTAGGTCTAGGGACAAGAAACTTACCAACCAGCGTAAATTCCATGGTAGAAATAGATCAATCAACCATTGTGTTCGGGACAAAAATGGCAACTTCTCCCTCCTGAAGAAAAGCTTTAACCGGTTCTTTAGAGGAAAATGAATCAATCTCCTTTCTTGCTCCCACAAGGTCCGACCAATGTTTTAGACTTTGAGGGTTGACTTTGGCTTCTCCAGCTCCTGGAATACTTTTTGATCCCACTAGTGGGTCCTGAGAAGGAATATCCTCATTATTCATCACTTTAGGAGACAGACTGGGCCCTTCTCCTAAAGTATTCTCACTAACAGGCTGAGCGCCATTTAACGCTGCCTTCGAGGGAGTACCCATGATCCCCCTATCTAGAGAAGGACAAACTTGTTCTACCACTGAAGTGACTGACACCCCGACTAGTTCTGGGATAGAAAACGTCCCCAGAACCAAAGGTACATGGTCAGGCCTACTGCCCGAACCAGTACCAGCAACCAATTTGCCAGAATCCTACTTGCAGTTTGAATCTCCATCTTTCCCGCTCGAAACCCCTCCTCTCCCGCTCGAATCCTCTCCCATCTTTTCACCACTAATATGTTTATTGCACAAATAACATCACTTTCTCAGTAGTAATATCAATTGTTATCATTGAATGTACAATTCTATTAAGAAATTAGAATTTTTTCTTACATACTTTCTAAAACTCTTTGACATACCCATTACACACCAAAATGAGATTCCTAATTAAGTTGAGAGGTTTCCTACAGTAGGAGTAAATTTGGTTGTAAAAATTACACACCACTTGTCATCAATCCATCAATGTAACTGGCATTGATGAACTTGGCAATGAATTTCTCTTCTTTACCACTTTTCCGATCTGTTTTAAAAGAATTTAAATATTAGCTTGCTTAGTTATTAAAATAATCTGATCAATTTTAATACCAAAGTGAATGGTGAGGATACCAATACAAGGATTGTGCTGGGTAGGATGGTGAGTGGCACCAAGAGAAAGAGCTACACCAAGAACAATAAATTCCATATTCATGTTCTCAAAATCAAGCATGACAACACCATTATGGTCATATATTGGCGTCATCCTTATGCTAAGTTTATGCTACTTTAGTCACATGGAAATGTTGCCAATTAAGGTTAGATGTGTGACTTTTTTTTGCAACTCAGGAAACATCTCTACATTAATTTGATGGGGTATGCTATTCTATGTTAGGGTAGGTTAGGATGGCCTCTTTACTATTCATTTTTTTTAAAACTCTGCTTCAATTTTTTACTTTATTTGGGATAAATTTTGGCTTTTAAGATAAAAAAATGATTGGGAGGCAACATTGGTTTTATGAAGCTAGGATTACTCTAGATATGGAGCTTGTATGGGTAAGGTGAGGACTTTTCTTGATACTATTTACACCTTTCCAGTTTATATTACCAGGGTGGATCTTTAGGACAAAATATTATCAAGAGATGAATATATTTTACGCAAGTACTTTTTTGAATTTTTTTTCCTTTTCATAGAAACTTTGTGAAAATTCAATTAAGCTGAATTTGGGAAAATTTGTGAAATTTTTTATTAGTTATATGAAATTTCAATTTATATTTAGAAAGTCCCAATTTTTTAAATTTTGATCTAATTAATTAACCATAGACTTCATTTTTCCCACTTTATCTTTGGTTTTTACATGCTCTCTTTGATATTTTTTGGCACTTACCCTGCAATCATGTTATCATTTTCTCTCATAATAGATGATGAAGAGTTTAATCTAAAATAATGGTAAAATTAGAACAAAATAAGTAAGAGTCCCAAGAATGGGGCTTTGACATAAGCCTTTTGTTTTGTGATTCAGAGAAACTAATGTAATATATTGGTGACTTAGGTAACAAGTGTCAGTTAGTTTTTAAACAACGTGTTGATGTGAATAGTTTTAATTTGATTATTTATAATTATATTTTCATTGTGTCTTTTTTCTTTATATATTCACTATTTTTTATGCTCTATCTAGGGATATTGCCATGGAGTGCTTAAAAGGGCAATTGAAGATGCTGAAGAAATAATTATCATAAGCATTAGTTGTAGTTGTAAGCACAATTTATCAGACATGGATAAATCAATTAGAAACTCTTCTTTGGTTTGATATTCTTCCTTCCTAATTCCTCCTTAAAATTGTTCTAGACTTGTTCTATTGTGTTGTGGACAAAGTGTTATTTACCTTCTACACGAAATTATTTTGGAGCCTTTTCCTATAATCCATATCAGATGTTAGACTATTTCTTAACTCCCTCACCACCCAAAAAAACCTTTTATGTAAAATATTTTTAAAATCATATTTCTTTAGAGTCTATAGATTTATAATAATTAATGAATCTTCACCTTAGACTTTTTAGCTAGAAGCTAAAGAATTATTCTACACACATTTCAGTCTTAGCTATTCCAAATTTTAAAAATATATATTTTAATAAATAGATAGATTATTTAAGATATAGGCATGTCTATTCATCAATGTCTATTTGAATAATTTTATATCTTCAGAGTTTAATGTATCATAATATGTGTGTCTCTGTTATTCTAAACTTTGTTGTATAGGCATGAAAGCATGTCTATTAAAACATAAAATACTATTTTATGTTCTTATTTAATATGATCTTTAATTACAAAATGTTTTTTTTCTAATTATTTAAAATTTTATATAATTTGATATCTCTCCGTTTATTTTACATCGATTTTTTTAAATATAAGTATACTAATAATATTTCACTTGATATCAAATCTTAAACTATAATTCATTAGTGTGATGGAAGTTAGTTTGAAAAATCTTTTTATAAAAGTGTGTGTGTCATGACATCCACCGAAATTTTGTCAATTATATGAAATTGAAGAAATCAAATCTTATGTGAAATAATGTAACAAGTAACACGTCCCTTCGTAGTAGAAAGGGATTCTATGTTTGGTGATGCAAGCCACATATTTAGAGTATGACAGGCTGAGTATTGAAATTTAATTTAACAATCTTTTTAATAAAATTATACAATAAAGGGAGAAATAAAGCTATGCTTGTTTATGTAACGCATTGGTAGTGTTTTCATCCATACCACAACGACTAAATATTTTAATTTAATGACCCGAATCTTTGGAAACAATACTGATGCGAAGCTCTAGTTGTAATTTGGAAAGAGAAAGATGCCTTAGAAGTTAGCACATTTCAATCAGTTGAATAATATAAACTTATCCAAAATGGTCCTCTCGAATAAAAGTGTCGGTCACAGGATATGGAATCAATGATGCTTGTTGTCTCACATTCACATCTCTAGTTTGCCTTTTTCCACCTGCAATCAACTTTTGTTGCAGAATCATAGAGCCTCGTAGGCTATCATAACAAATATGCAACAATAATATATTGAAAAATAGAAATATTTTACAACTAGAATGTATATATTCCGAGCCTTTGTGGACTGTTGTTCATATATATGATTCCTTTTCGAAGGGATGGCACTTGGAAAGCAACAGAAAAGGAATAGCACTTGGAAAGCAACATCGTTGAAATGTCTATTCAACAACTTTTTGAATAGACGTGCTTCTCAATATTACTTGACTATGTTTGCAAAACATTCTGTACTCAATTAGTGTCTGTAAATATAATACTCGCTTTCCCGTAGTATGAATGGATCGCAGTATATATTTGAGATATTGAATTCACTTTTAATTTCGTTTGGTTTTTAATTAGGTACATAAAATTGATTAAAGAATATATTTGCAGATGGTGGATGAGGAGAACCAATCATGGGCTAGAAATATTAACTAGTGCTTGTATCAAAATGAGGTGCAAGGGGTATGTCTATAGTTGTAATATGTTGAAAAGTATGGAAACCTATATACTAATGAATGCAAGTATTTTTGGGAATATGATGTTTACAAATTTTTTATATAATGTCAAAATTGATTGATTGAAACATATATGCCATGGGTTGCCAAGATGCATGTATTGTTCTTGATGATGTGCTTATGAAGATGGTTTTTTGTGATACTTGTGCATGGAAAGGTATGGGGTTTCTAATTTATGTGTTGTATTTATTTAAACATTTTATAATAAAATTTATTTAATTAAATATAATTCAAATGTGGCGTGCTATAGGTATCAAACTGTTCTATTATGTATGCAAGAATGTCTAGTAGTATGGAATGAAGATTGTAAATGGCGTTAATAACTTCACCAAGAGCCCCATTCACAAGTCCTTCCTGTCTCCATATGTTTGTTTTGAGTATGAGTCATTGGTCTTTGCAAAGTAGCACTTGCTTCTCAAGTTGTTTATCATAAGCTTCAATATATGTTTTTCTTCTCGTACTTGTTGAAATGTTCATCACAACTGGATGATTTAGTTGTTTTGACATTTTTCTATTGTGTACCCTTACTAAATTATTAGTAGAAAATAGGTGTATTCAATTATTCAATTATTCATTTTTAGTTGCAGTAAGTTGTTTTCTTGTATGAGTCATCAATAATTGTTTGTTTTCTTACGTTGGGTATGCATTTAGGATGTTGTGCAAGCCCTGATGAAATTGGGTTTGCATTAGTGTTTCACTTGGAAACAATTTTTGTAAGGTGACAATTGTTGTAAATTGGTGCTTAAGTGTTATGGCATTCAAATGTGACGTGTACAAAGGTTTTCCTACTATAAGAAGCAGTTGTGCAAGGTTAGGTCAATTAGAATTATGGACACTCTACCAAACCTAAAATGTTGTCGATGGGGAAAGGCCTCACATAGCCTAGTGTCTATTTTTAGTAGTAGTTTTGGTACTATGAATCTCATCTCATCAAAGAGCATGCACCTTGTGTTCTCCATGACTTCCTGGAATGTGGTTAGTGTTGGTTCCTATAATAGTTACATTTATTTGATAGGAATCTTGAGTGTCAAATCTATCAATTTGTGTTATTACCTATGCAATGGTTGTGCCAATAGTAAGATATAAGTTAAATAATACATTGGAAAGTTAAATTTGTCTTATAAACCTAATCCCCAACATCACCCTTAATTTTAATCATAACCTTAATAGTGCTTGAATCCTAAGTTACTAACTCTTAACCTTGATTGAACCTTAATACTAAGCCTAACCCTAATCAAATCTCTTTATCTTAGAATGTCCAACCTTAAGTTAACCCAATCTTTAAGCTAATCGGAGCGCTAATTACAATTACAAGATGATACATTTTTTTCAGCTTCGGTATATATTATTTAATATTTATATTAGATTAAGGATTGTAATTTAATTCATAAAAGATGATTGTAATATACTTATTGTAATAAAATAATTCTATAATATTGTTAAATATAAAATTTGAAGATAATTGTTTTCCTAAAATAACAGCAAATACTTTTAAAAAAGGTAAATATCGTTTAAAATATATTTCAATCAAAATAAAAAATTTGTACACAAATTTGTTACAATATAATTATAACTATTATTAGTATTTACTTTTTAAAATAAATTTCATCAAGTTTATATTAAGAAGATATTAATCTAATTTATTATTTATTAAAAATAAAATAATAAAAAATAAAATATTAAATATTTAAATTAAATTAAAGAATAAAAGATTATTCTAAATGATTACCAAACATCTTAAATTTTTTATTTCTTCTATATGTTTTTTTTCCCTTCTACACTCAGTGGCTACAAGAGACTTCGAGGACTTGGCCTATTTAGGAATGTTCTTGAAGGTATTATTCTTGCCAATATTTATGAGTTTCTTAACTTGGAACAAATTATGAACCTGTAAATTAATAGGATAAAGGGAAAGATCCTAGCCGAGTTAGGCCAGCTTAGTTTATTATCAAGTCTTGATCTTTCTTCAGACATGATGAGTGGAAGGATAACATCTGAGCTAGGGAGTTTGACAAAGCTGAGATATCCCAATTTTTTGAGTAATCAACTTGAAGGCAATGTTCGTCAGATTTGGGTTTTGGCAAGTTTTAATTTGTCAATCTTTGAGAGAAATGATGAGCTCTATGGTGTGAGTAAATTGATCTCCTACTCTAGGGTAGTGCATTCTCATCAACATAGACGTCATACTGCAACGGTTGCTTCTGTAGTTTCAATTTTTTTCTTTCTCACTTTATTGTTTTGCTTCGAATTTTTCCATTTTTATTTGAGGGATCATCAATGAAAGTTTTGAGTTAATTATGAATATTTTGTCTTGGAACTTGAGAGTCTTAAATAACCACACAAAATAACACATGCTGAAGTGTGCAATCTTGCATAACAAGGTTGATTTTTTTATTTTTCAAGAAACAAAAATGAAAAAATGAAGTATTTAAGAGGATTCTGAACCATATTTGGCCTAGTGTTGAATGTGAGTCTAGTCATGAAGATGTTGCTTCAAGTGGGATGACAACCCTTTGGAATCCTAATAAGGTTGCTAGTGCATTATATCATTCCTCCAAATGTAGCTTTATAACTATATCCAAGTTAAGCTCTGGTGCCTCTTGGAATTTGATTAATGTTTATGCCCCTAATGTTAGATCTATCAGGAAAGCGTTATGGGACTCGCTTTTTCTTACTATATAGGGTAACACATATATTAAATGGATAATGGGATGTGATTCCAATTCTCCCTTATACCCTTCAGATAAATCTAGTAGTAGAAAGGACTTTAATGAAAGCGTGCTTGATTTGACTGATTTTATGTCCACTACTAGGATGATTGACATTGAGCTGTAAGGCTCAACTTTCACTTGGTCTAATGGAAGACAAGGCAAAAATTAAATTCAAGTCAGACTGGACATATTTTTCCTTTCTTCTAATTGGTTTAATCTTGTTGATTTCTCCCTTTCCTCCCAACCTAAGACTGCCTCTAATCATAATGTCATTGTGTTAGATTAGAGTGATGGAAGGAAAAAAGGTCCCTAGCCTTTTAGATTCGAGTGGACCTCTCACCCTGATTTTAGAAGTTTGGTGGATAGCTGGTGGAATACTCATTGCATGGGTTCTCCTATGGTTCATGTTAACCAAAAAACCAAATTAGCAAAGATAAAGTGAAGGGTTGGAAGAACCTCCTTTGGAAACATATTTAAAAGGAAAAGATAAGGTTGCTACTGATCTCAAAGAAATAGAGTGGACAATGGAAATAGGAGAACACGATGATAATGTCTTCAAAGAGGAAATACACCCTAGACAAAGATGTATTAAACTAAACAAACAAGATGAAGTGTTCTAGAAGTAGAAGTCTAGAATTTAGTGGCTAGTTGATGGGGACAAAAACACTAAACTATTTCACCTATCTACAATTAAACATACAAGTAGAAACAAAATCCGAAAGATTGAATTACCCAATGGAAACTTCACTAAGGAGGAAGGAGAAATTTTTTATGTCATTGTTAGATCCTTTTGTCATCCCCATAGTAATGAGAATGGTGCTTTCTCAAATCCTAATGCTTTTCTCATTGTTATCCCAAGCCTGATCACAGAAGAAGACAATAAAAACCTATCTTAGCAGGTCATTTTCAACGAGGAGGAAGAGATTGTTTTCTCATTTGGAGCATTCAAGGCTCAAGGGCCTGATGATTTCCCCTATCCATTTTCCAACTCTATTGGGATATTTTTGGTACTGATATCTACAATAGTGCTCTGGATATTTTTTAGAATTGGAAGATTACTAAAGGAATTAAAATATACTTTTATGGCTTTAATTCCTAAAGTTTCTGTAGCTAAAGCAATTTTTGACTTTAGACCTCTCAGCCTCTGTAATACCCCATAAAAAATCTTCTCCAAAGTGATGGTTAACAAACTCAAGCTCGGCCTTAATAAGCTCATCTCTCATAACCAAAAGGGTTTTTTTGAAGGCATAAATATTCTTTATGCAGTCATCACCACTCACAAGATCATTCACTCTATGGAAACCAACAAAAAAATAGGTATGATTCTTTAAATGGAAATTTCTAAGGCTTATGATAGAGTGAACTAGGATTTCCTATTTGATGTTCTCTACAAGTATGGGTTTTATGAAAAAATCTTAAAGATGATTATGGAATGTGTGACTACCACTATGTATTTAGTTCTTGTAAATGGATCCCCTAATTTAGGCATCTTCTCTATGGGAAAAGGCCTAAGACAAGGTGACCCCTTATCGCCATACTTTTTTATTATGGTTGTTGATGTGCTTGGTCACAACATTCAAAAGAAACAAGACTCAAATAAGTTGAAAGGAATTAAAGTTGCTTCCCAGCTTCAAAAATTTTCCCACCAACAATTCATTGATGAAACAAGCCTACTTGGGGAAGCCTACTTGTCTAAAGGTAAGAAATGGAAGGAAATCCTTGAAAGATATGCTAACATTTTAGGACAACAAATAAACTATGATAAAAGAAACCTCTATTTCTTTAATTTAGTGAATCCTTGCAATTAAAGATAAAGAAGGTATGTGGTTGTAATGTTTCTTTTCTACCTATCTGATACTTGGGTTTACCACTTACTACTAAATTTCATTCTTCTACTTATTGGAACAAATTCATTGAAAGATTTCAGAAGAAGCTTGTGGGATGAACAAGTAAACTATTAAGTCGGCCAGGAAAAGTCCAACTTCTCAAAGTCTATCTCTAAATGGCTGATAGCATTGAGAAGTTATAAAAGTGATTCTTATGGATTGGAGATGAAAAGAAACCATAATTGCACTTGTAAAATAGGATAAATTTTTCACTTCAAAGAAAGCTGGTAGGCTTGGTATCAGGAAAATTAGATCCTTGAACAGAGCTCTCAATGCCAAAGTGGGGTGGTTTCTTGTAGAAAATTATAAGGACTAGGTTAATATTCTTAGAGATAAATACCTCCAAATAGGTCTGCAGACTCCTTCCTTTATAACCCCATTTCAACCTTCGGTTCCCCTCTCTAGAACAACATTCTCAAAACCAAACAGGTGCTAAGGAAAGAAAGAAATAAAATTACTTGGAATGGTAATAACACCAACTTTTGGGAGTACATATGGCATCACAATAAACTGCTTAAAGACTATAATAACTTTAACTAGATCAAAGGATGACTTCTAGAGATTTGGAGATCGAGGTTCAGATAATAACCAGTTATGGAATCATATTTGGATCCCCAACCTTATTCCTAAGGTAAATTGTTTTTGGTGGATCATTTCCCATGGAAAATTTCTAATGGTTGATAACTTGAATGGAAGAGGCTTCTCTTTAATGAACATGCGTTTTCTCTATTACTTTGATTGTGAAAGTATTGATAATCAATTTTAAATTTTTCTCCATGTCTAGGAGGTGTTAGACTGTGTATTTTCCTTGACTAATGTTGGGTGGGTGGGTGCATGTACAAAGTTGGTTGCCAATTCCGTGGAAGTCCGTGGCCAAAAAAAATTGGCAAACCAAAATGGGCACCCATTTTTCTTCGTGTGCCCGAGCCGTAAATATAAAACGGGCTCCCGTTTTGGTTCGGGCGCCCGGGCCAAAACGGGCACCCGTGTTTTAAAAAATGGGTGCCCGTTTTGTAAAAGTATTTAATTTTTCTTTTAACCCATTTTGCAAGTCATTTTCACAACTTGCAAAATGGAATCACGTTTTGCAGTAGACGAGTGCCCATTTTGAGATCTACTGTTGACCCCCTTGCTGTCATTTTTCCAAGTTCAGGTACACATCATTGTTTTTTATTATTATTTTCATTAAGAATGTTATTTATTATTATTTTTATTAGTTTAATGTTAAAAAATGTATTATGATTATTGTTTAATGTTTTTTCTAATAGGATTAAAATAAATTTTTATGTTTAGTTTTATTTAAATTTGTAAATTATTTTAGAAGAAAACAAAACTTTGAAAACTGATTTAATCCTAGGTAGAAAAATAAAACCTAAACCTAAACCTAACCACAACTGAAACAAGAAACCCTAGGTAGAAAAATAAAACCTAAACACAACTGAAACAAGATTGTAAACCCTATGTCTAGAAAATAAACAATAAACTAACTCTCTCTCTCTCTCTCTCTCTCTTAGTACTAGTTTAATATTTAATGTTCAATACATATTATGTTTAATGTTTGAAGTTTATTTTTTTAATAGGATTACAGTAAATTACATTACATGTTTAGTTTTATTTTACTTTGTAAATTATTGTAGAAAACAATTTAAGACTTTCAAAACTTAAAACCCTAGGTAGAAAACCTAAACCTAAACCTAATCACAACTGAAACAAGAAACTGTAGGTAAAAAACAATTTAAATATAAACTTAGACACAACTGAAAACAAAATTGCAAACCTTAGGTCCAAAAAATAAATAATCTCTCTCTCTCTCTCTCTCTCTCTCTCTCTCTCTCTCACACACACACACACACACACACACACACACACAAAATACCAAATAAGATATAATACCTACTAATAAGACCTAAAAGGACCCTTAAGACCTAATAGAACTAGAATTAGGACTCTTAAGACCCAATAAGACCACTTAAGACCTAATAGGACTAATTTAAGACCTAATAGAACCTATAAGACCTAGACTAGGACCTAATAAGATCAATAATTTACCTAATAGTACCTATAAGACCTATTAAGACCTAATAGAACTAGAATTAATACCTAATATAACTAGAATAAAGACCTAACATGTGACTAATACTTGACCAATTAAGACCTATTACTTGACCAATTAAGACTAATTAAGACCCAGTGTGAACTAATAGGACCCTTAAGACCCAATAAGAGGTCACTTAAGACCTAATAGGACTAATTTATGACCTAATAGAACCTATAAGACCTAGATTAGGACCTAATAAGACCAATAATACCTATTAGGACCTATAAGACATATTAAGACCTAATAGAACTAGAATTAAGACCTAATAGAACTAGAATTAAGACCTAACATGTTTATAATACTTGACCAATTAGGACCTATTATTTGACCAATTAAGACTAATTAAGATCCAGTGGGAACTAATAGGACCCTTAAGACCCAATAAGACCACTTAAGACCTAATAGGACTAATTTAAGACCTAATAAAACCTACAAGACCTAGATTAGGACCTAATAAGACCAATAATACCTAATAGGACCTATAAGACCTATTAAGACCTTATAGAACTACAATTAAGACCTAATAGAACTAGAATTAAGACGTAACATGTGACTAATACTTGACCAATTAGGACCTATTACTTGACCAATTAAGACTAATTAAGACCTAGTGGGAACTAATAGGACCCTTAAGACCCAATAAGACCACCTAAGACCTAATAGGACTAATTTAAGACCTAATAGAACCTATAATACCTAGATTAGGACCTAATAAGACCAATAATACCTAAGAGGACCTATAAGACCTATTAAGACCTAATATGCAAGTTAATAAGACCTAATAGGACTTATTAAGATCAATTAGGACCAATTAAGAGCTAATAGTCCACCTAATAAGATGTAATAGTCCACCCTTCAGACCTAATAAGATGAAATATGATCCTTAGGACCTGTTGCCTGACCTAACATTATTAATAAGATAGAAAATTATCTAATTACTGAATAATAAGACCTCTCTCTCTCTCTCTCTCTCTCTCTCTCTCTCTCTCTCTCTCTCTCTCTCTCTCTCTCTCTCTCTCTCTCTCTCTCTCCCCCAATACCTTACCTATTAAGACCTAATTTAGAAACAATAAGACATAATGTGACCTATTCAGACCAATTAGGACCAATAGGACCTAATAAGATGTAATAGGACCCTTAGGACCAATACCTACTAATAAGACCTAATACTTGACCTAATAGAATCTCTCTCTCTCTCTCTCTCTTATGTTTTTTAATTTATATTTCTAAATTAAATGTTGCATTTAATTATAAGTCTAAATTAGATCTTTGTAAGGTAAAATGTAAATTATATAGTAATTGTCAATTTTCATGTTTGTATATACATTTGTAGATTATATACCCATGGATCATTTTGATATTGAGGAGCTTTTAGGTCAGCAAGCGCCTCCACCTCCACCTCCACCTCCACCCACTCCTATAGATATGAGGGAGAATATTAGGAGAAACCTAGATGCCATCACACGTGACATTAATACCATTAGACACGAGCCTCACCCACCTCCATAGCTACTACGCCTTGCAGACAGCATGCATGTCATTTTAGATTCAGTACAGTCATTAGACTCAGATCTTGATAGTTATCAGTCATGGAGGGAATCTATGTGTACATTTTATGCTGACGAACTCTCGTATAAAGAGGTCAATGATTTAAAAATTATAAAAAATCATTTGAAACGTTATTTTGTGAACCCGAAAATGGGTGAGGAGATACTTGGCAAGAAGCCACACAATTCTATTCGATGGTGTCGACACCCACAGATAGCTGCAAATTTATGGGAGTAGTGGTGGATGGTATTTGACCATCCACCACACGCTAATCATGAGGTCCCCTTATATTTTTTGAAAAAATTATGGGCTGAATTTCAATTGGGTAGGAAACCCAATTACTTTGATATGAAAGATTTTCAGGGGGTCGGTCGGGGTATGCCACAGAGCAAGCCAGGGGCCAAATTGAGTGATAGAACTTGAAATCATGTGCTTAATGAGCCCCTTATTCCTCTTCCTACTTCAGTAGTGCCTGCACCTATCCACCATCAAGTAGTGCACTCAGCTCTTGGTTCATTGAGTTCCCTTTCGGGGAATTTGTTAAAGTAGATGACCTAGGCGAGGGTTGCCCCTAGCATAGCACATGTTTGCACAAGCTACAGGGATATATGTAGGGGTCCCTAGAGTGAGCCTGATGGTGATGGTGGTGCCCATGGTGGATATGATGATGTTGACGATGGCGTACATGGTGATGTTGACGCTGGCACACAAGGTGATGTTGGAGATTACATCACATCATATGTTGATTTTCTATGTGCAGATGATGATCAGTCTGTAGAGGTAAATTTAATTATATAATTTATACTACAATAGTAAATTACATATTTATACACATATCAACCATAACATTTGGATTTTTGGTTAATAGAGGAGGGTTGAAATGGGGTCATTCAGTGACCGTCATCATATCACCCCCACACTTGGAGATCTCGGCCACCCATTCACAATATGCACTTTCATCTAGATACATAGATGAGTACATTTAAAGTTTAAACAATTAAAACTTGAATTGATGATGTGTTTGATATATTTTTTGCAATTTTGTAGGGTGCTTCATGTACTACTGAGATCAGCAGTTCTTCATCTTCTGCCCCACCAGTCACTGATACTCAGCCTCAAATACCTGTAGTATGTTTTACATTCATTAATTTAAAGTGTTTATATGCTTACTAGTTTATGTACAACTTTTATTCATATTTATATTTTTTGCAATTATAGGCTTTTGGATTCTCTCATGCCGTATCACATTTATGTCCTAACTCATCAGTGACACTGGCTATGCATCAGACATCTAATGTAAATGCTTATGTTCGATAAATTTATAGTCAAGTTCAATATAAATCAAAATTTATGTATGTGTACAAGTTTTCAATTCATGATTTAAATATGTTGTTCAGGTGGATACTACCTTGAATCTTGGCATGGCTACAGGATTGAGTCAAATGCAACCATCTACATTGTCCTTTGAGGTCATGATTAAAATTAATTTTGTACATTGTCTATTGTGTACCTATCTTTTATAGGTTTCGATTAGATAAAGTTTGTAATTTGTTTGTTTTTACAGGACTTGACTGCATCAACTTTTGATGTTGGTGAGAGTGGACCTTCTTGTCCCATTGAGGGCATTACACCACATGGACATAGGGTAAAATTTTAAATTATGTTCATTAATATTACTTTTAGTTTTTAAGTGAATTATGCAAGTCATTTGAATTAAACACACTTGGTCTTTTGATGCGATATTTTATAAATGTACAAGAGGACAAGGTGCAGCATGATGGTGCATCCCAGTCACCTTCACATGGAGTGAAGAGGAGTGCAGATCAGCTAGACGAGCAGAGTTAGATCGTGTTATATTATATATGATGGACATTTTATAGTCTTTTTCACATGCTAGACCTTGTTATGATAGTTAGACTGTGTTATTGTATGATGAAACACACGTTATACATGGTATTAGGACTTTTTATCATTTTATTTTAACTTGTGTTATATCAGGACTTGTTATCATATTATTTATATCATGTTATTTGCACTTATGTTATCATGACTTGTTATTATATGTTATTAGGACTTATGGCATCATTTGTACTTGTGATTTGAATCTAGATATATGTGAGTTTACATGTTATATATGAGTTTATGTGAGTTTGCATGTAATTAATTGTCAATTACATAATCTTATCATTAATAGTAGTTATTTCTTCATGTAATTGACAAGAGCAATTGATTTTAATTGACATGAAACAATATATAAATGTAACTAGTATTAACACCAAGATTAACTATAAAAATACCATCTATCTTTTAAAACCATGACATAAATTAATTTGAACTATGAAATATGGATACATACTTGAATAACTAAATTCAATTGTAATTCAATTAAATATAAATTGTAGTTGAAAAAATTGGACATGAAGAAAAGTGAGCTCATGTATTTTATAAAACCAAAATTGGACAAATTTACAAGTGTACATTGAACTTCAAAAATAGTTAATTTGCATTTTATATAACCAAACTTGGATGAATACAAGTGTAGATTCAACTTCATAAATAGTTCATGTCTACATGTTCATCTAGATCCTGCATCATAAAAATGAATGTTGAAATGTTAGAAAATATGCATTTAAATGTAAAATTCATTTATAGGATCCAAAAGTTAGATAAATGAATTGAACTTACCTAGTATTACAACTTTGATTAGCCAAAAGTTGTAAATTGCACAATTTGTCTGATATGTTACATCCAGTTATACTTGACACCTGAAAAGAAAAGTAATTAGCTCTACATGTATGATACTTGAAAGAAGTCATGTCTACATATAAAAATATATTAATTAACAAAAACTTACATGTATAAATTTGATTCAACCTAATGTCCTATCAGCATCCTCTCTTTTTTGCAATGCATCTATGATTGCCTCATGGTCTTCCATTGAAAGTGTCCATAATATTTTATTAGCAGGTCTCCCTTTGTATCTTTCCAATTTGATATTTGTTGCCACTACCAAATGAGAATAATGTATAATCTTCTTTTCTAATTGGTAGTCTTCAAAAGCTGGCAAACCATTCCTTCTTGTTAGGTATTTGCGTAGCCATGTACCAAAAACCACAATAGACCCAATTGGATACTCAAAACCATCATCGTCTACTTCATGACATATCAACTTTTTCTTAGTTTGTACACATCGAGCTAGCCAATAATCAGTCTTCTCTTCATTGTCCTCGAGTGGAACAACAACATACACATGTCTTGCAAAACAAAATTAAGTAATGTATGTACAAACAAAATTTATTAGACATATAATTCTAATACAATAATAAATTAGATGACATACATTAATAATATACTTTAATGTTTTACAAGAAATTGAATGAAATTACCAGGTTCTATGAGGTCTGAAACACGATCATAATCTTCTGATGCAAATGCATGATTTAGGTCTTCATTTCTGATATCATCTTGATCTTGTGGCTCACTAGGTGTTAAGGATTTTTTTTGCCATTCTTGAACCCATTCCATATGCTCGCATTCTTCCCATTCACCTGCAACACAAAATTGACAAAAACATGCAAGCTCCCTAGTCCATATAGTCCAAGTGTTAGAATTAAAACTCATAAATGAATGCCATTTAGCACACCCTTTGATTGTATCACAATCATACCTTGAAAGGATATAATTCTCTTCAACTAGCTAGAATAAACACCTGATTGTAGAGTTCTGACTTGATCCCATAGACAAACTTATTTTACACCACTCAACAATTGCACGTGCATCTCTAAATTTTGCATTTTCCTCAAATTTGAGTTGCTCTCTATACATGGATCTCTTAACACATGCACTGACACCATCATGTTCTCCTTTACCATGTCCAGCCTCAAAAAAACTCCAAATATGTTGGACATTACGTTTCTTATGTGTCCTACTCAACCAATAAAACATTCTAGCATTCTGAAATTGCCCTGTGCAATTATCTGACCATATTAGATGTTGTGTAATATGAATTTATCTCTCCCTTAAATTCTCATAAAATATATTAAAGCAATATTGGACAAACTTTGATGAATGCAATTTATTATCACTCATATAGAAATGATACTCTCTAAAAAGATTTCCATCATCTTCTGTACTATTAGGTGCATGCCTATAGACAATATGAACAAACATTACTACTTGCATTGAATTATAATATTGTGGTTAGATCTCATCTTGTGGTGCAAGTGTGTAGTTCTCTGCAAAGTCAACAACTAAAATTATACTACCAATTAGAAATGTATTCTTGCATATGTGAAATTGTCCATCAAGCCATCTAGCATTTTGGGAGTGTTTCACATATTTAGGTACAACCTTATTCTTGAATTCATTCATAAATGCATGAATACTAACTTTTTCAGTAATTAGCTCACATCGTTTTCCAACCTTTCCATCCTTCAATGGATACTCAAAAGTTTTAAATATTTTTACATCAACTAATTGATGACCAAAATCAATTGAAAGATTTTCATGCAAACATACATCTAAAAATGCAAGATTGCCACATACATCACATACACCAGAAACACATGCATTCAAAAGAAAAAATGCTCATTAGGTGGTTATAAAACAAACCTGATATAAATTCTTTTACAGTTTGAGGTGGTATATTTATACCACATTCTTGCAACATTTCATTAGTATGCATGGTAGAACGTATAGATCAAAAAACATCATAATGATAATGAAATTGAACGTGAATTTTGCAACAACATGTTACTCTTTCCTTGTTATCCTTACATACCATGGTTTACATTTTTCAAAAGATCTTTGACTAATAGAAATAGTTAACACCTTAATATCCACAAATTTTTTATACAATTTAGTTTGAGTCATATTCAAAAGATGTTTTGGATGTGGATCATGAATTTTTGAGCCGACTCTTAATTTAAGAACATCTCTAGCATTAGGTGATACTCTTATATTATCATGCCAAAAATTTTCAATTAAAGTTTTGACTTCACTAGTAAGTTTTATGTCAGATCTCGAGAGTCTTCCACTAAAGCTCCACAAATGATTTGCTGGATCACTTTAAAAGTTAACTCTTCTCTTTACAGCTCTCGCTAAAGTTTTACGATGAATATTACAATATCCACTTATGTTTTCCATCATTCTTTTATCAGAAGTAGTTTTGTTTACTAGAGCTGTTGTTATTGCTCGTAGGGCCGCATTCCTATCTTTAATACGACTTTTCTTTCCGATTGTGTCAAAGGCACTAGCAACTGTTGTTACAACTTGTTTTAGAGACTCATCCTTCTTTTTGGATTTCACAAATATGCCTAACCTCTTCATCACTTTTCACATTTTACTCATTTTAATTAGTTGTAACATTAATTGGCATTGAAACCCAAATCTTTTATTATAAAAAAATTGTCTAAACAATTTACTCGTGTATGTCCTAATTTGTCTCCATAAAACCAAACCATGTAGCTTGTATAGCACATCACTTTTAATTTGAAATTGTTTAATCATTTCGTTATCATTCAAAGGGGTTTCTTTCTCAATTGGTGTTTCTATGTCTACATCCACATTGTTGATCTCAATTGTTGTTTGATTGTCAATTTCAATTGGGGTTTGAATTTCACTTTCAATTGGTGTTTGATTTTTAGTTTCTTTATCGTTATGATTAACATTACTAATTTTTGGTGTTTGATGTGCAATATAATCTATTACTCTATTTTCTGGAATAGAATCTAATTGATTTAAAGAGTAACCCGCTAATACAAAAAGATCAGGTTCTTCATCATAATAAGTTTTATTTGGCTATGAAGACATACCTGTATCCAACACTTGATTAGAAAATGCACCTGAATTTTCTCCTATTGCATTTTCTTCTTCAACCTTTGCATCCATCATAGTGTCCTCATTGTTCTCATCTTCTGAACCGATTGTTGAACTCGATGCTCCAAAATTATCTAGGTTTTGAATTCTTGCTCTTCTTTCTTATTGTCGTTCTGCCTCTTTCTCTTTATTTGATGCAACCTCATCAGCTATTAGAGGCTTTCTTTGCCTCTTTCTACGTTTCTTTGATCCCATGTTTGCACCAAAATTTGAATTCAAATTAATCCCTTCTTGTCAGATCTAGAATAAGACAAGAAAAGAGAATGTTGGTTGACAATATTATTTCTGCAACACAGATATGTCATAAAAATGATTGAATAATCATCAATCATTGAGATCAGGCCCACAGAATAGTTTTTTGTCTCCAACAGATCTTTCAGAAATGGGCACCCGTTATTTAAATGAAACGGGTGCCCGTTTATGAAACGGGTGCTCCTTCCATAAAATAGGTGCCCGTTTCGGTTTCAACAGTCCAAAATGTAACGGGCACCTATTTTTGAATTTTAAATAATAGGGTAATACCACAATAGTGGGTTATACTTTTCGGGAGGAAGGAATTCGCCCCGAAAAGTGTGGCCCACTAAAAAATTCATCATACTTTCGATCGGAACGATGAAATAATTTCGATCGAAAGTGAGTTACTTCCGATCGAAAGTACCTAAAATGGCTACTTTCGATCGGAAGTTACTTCCAATCGAAAGTACCTACTTGCTTTCGATCGAAAGTAAGCAAGTACTTTCGATCGAAAGTAAGTAGGTTTTTTTTGGCGAAATAAAAAACCCGTCGAAACAGTCATTTTCACTGTTTCAGCTGGGTTGTAAGTGACAGAAGAGCGGGCTTCCATTTTTTTGAATGTCTTTATTCAGGTTTTTCACATTTTTAATTTCAATATTTTATTGTTTTATAATATATATTATTTGTATATATACATTATAATGTTTTTATATATATTGTTTGTAAATTTGTGTATATATGCATGTATATGTGTATATATGCATGTACATGTGTATATATGCATATATGTGTATATATACACATATACATATATATATACATATACATATATATGTATATGTATATATATATGTGTGTGTGTGTATACATATGCATATATCTGTATATATATGTGTATATATATATGCATATATATATGTGTATAATGTGCATATATGTGTATATATACATATATATATATATATGCATATATGTGTACATATATATATATATGTGTGTGTGTGTGTGTGTGCATATATGTGTATATATGCATATATATATACATATATATATACATATATATATACATATATATATATACATATATATATATACATATATATA
>MU227175.1:710905-733778 GCA_018584345.1 Thuja plicata
TCATAAGGTTGTGCTTCTTGAGAATTTCCTACATGCAAAGATATAATTAGGTCTTCTTTATCAAATTAGGTATTGCAATATCATGCTTACATGTTTCATTAAGACAAGTCATAATCATCAACTTAAACTATGGACAAAGAGAGATAAAGAGATATAGACATGTACCTTGTTTATTCTGATAATATCTTTCCTGAGCTTCTTCACGTAGTCTGTGTTTAGTATCTTTTGAATAATGTCGTGCACTCTTATTTAGCCTTCTCTTTTTATTTCCCATCACAAGTTGCAGAATTGTCTTCTTTTTCCAAATTGCGAAGTATTTTGTGACTTTTGAGTTAACAAGATGACAAAAACATATATTTATTTATATGTAATCATTCTGAACCCGAAACAACACCAAAGAGGCCGACATAGGTTTCTATCGAAAGTCATCTTTGACTTTCGATAGACACTGAACACTTTCTATCAAAAGTGCTTTGATAAATATTGGGAAAAGCCAAATCATGAAACTACTTTCAATAGAAAGTAGTTTCGATCGAAACTAATTAGTTTTGATCGAAACTACTTTCTATCGAAACCCCCAAAAATGATGCCATCTGCAAAGGCTAACAATAGTATATAGTTTTCATGGCTTCGGGGTTCAAGTGTGGGGCTCAAACGGAAGAATAGGGACACCTCCTTTTGCATCACACAAGTACTTTGAATGAGCTTTCTAACGAATATAGATTTGACAAATTTTGAATTAATTAGGTCTATGTATTTTGATGTGCATCAGATGTAGGTTTTTTATCAAATATAAACTTCCAGGTTTGACGTTCAATGAAAAATAGTAGAAAATAGAAAAAAAAAATTTGAAAAATAACAGTGCCCTTCGGTTTCGAGTCTTCTTTCTATAAAAAAAAAATTGAATTTTGATAAAGACACAACAAGTTATCAGCTACGCAGTCAAGGTATGTCAAAATTACGGAGGACTCTACTTCAAACATTCATAAAATATGCAATAATCATGATAATATCATAAAACCAATTGCACACCCTCCATATGGATGTTACAAAACCAAATTCAAAAGAAGCACATTGATATCTATTTTAGAAAAAAAGTTATGTTGTACGAAGTAATTGTACCTTTTTGAAAAAGACATTTTCAGCAACATAGCAGTTTTAGTGGGAGAAACAAAAAACCATTAAAATGAATTCAAAAAAAAAAAAAACTATATTTAGAATCTAGACAGAAAGTCCTAAAAGACTCTAGTTTACTTCATCTTCCGATTTCAAACAATTTAATGATAATATGCATCCGAATCTGAAAGTTTTTCTCAAAATGTAGACTTCAATGTCCGTTTAGGCAAAAAAGTGTAACCCGCTATTGTGGTATCACCCAACGGGTGCCCGTTTCTTAAAATCAGGAGTGGGGATTGTACCTTCACCCTGGTTTTTGGTTCGGGACAGGCTTGGTCCCACCAAGCCTACGCTTGGCCTTGCCAAAATATGGCTAAGGCATTTAAAAATAAAATTTGTGCTTTATGACGATTTTTTGGAGGTCTTCCCGATTGCATTTTTAAACGAAATGAAAACCCATTTCAGTTCATATTGTACAGATTATAAAAATATAAATTTTATATTGATATGACAAATTTTATTACTTTTACAATAATTAGTATGTCAAAGTGGTACCTAAAGTTGAAATAATAAGGTTTACTAAAATTTTAATAACTTTTTTGATTTTAGGTTTTTGAAAAAATGAATTATATGAGCCCAATCTACATAGAATTTAATTTAAAATTAAAAAAAAAATCCAAAAAAGTGAAATTTTCATCAAATTATGGTGGTCGTACACCAGAGGTTTTCAAAATGTACTTTATAGCCAATTACAAATTAATTAAAAAAATAATATTTAATTAAAAAATAAGGAGAAATATTCTGACGAATCTTTGATGTGTTAGGTACCTTCCCACAAAAGGATTTAGAAAAATTTATTTATTTACTTCAAAATAGGGTGGTCGTACACATGTAGGGTATGGTCCTGAAACAGACATTTTGAAAAAGGGGTTTTTAAACATGCCAACTAAAATTTATTTTCTACCACGTGGGTGTTCAAATAAATTACATATTTGAAAACTAGACTTTGAGAACTACATTTTATATTAGTGGATTGTTTCAAGGTTCAATCTCTAAGTGCCTCAAAATTTGACATCAATTGACAGAAAATTTGAAAAATAGGGAAAACACTTCCACTTTTTGCCCAAAAGTGGGACTCAACTTCTTGCAGCCACCCGGGTAATGCAATATTATATGAATTTTCTCATTGACCAATGTAGTTTCTTCCCTTTCAATCACCATATTACCATAAACCTATGGGCCCAAATTCATCCTTTCCTTAATTAGAACATTTGAAAGGAACAAAATAATAGATTATTTAGGGATTAATCAAGAAACACCATTGTCCTGTTCCAAATAATCAAACATAAAATAAAGGAAAAATTAATGTGTCCACCTTTGGGAAAGGAAAAATCAGCTCTACTCTCAAAGAGATGAGGGTTAAATAGAAATGGGGAATACAACAGGACCTACTGAATATCAACTCGACTAGTATAATGAAGAATAAACTTACTAGATGGGTCCCTCTGCATGATAGATGGATCACATATAATGTCGATGGGTGTGCTAAAGGAAACCCAGGGTTCTCTACTACTGGTGGAGTTATTAGAGATTGAAAGTGAATCTTATTGAAGGATTTTTCAAAAACATCAGAATTGGATCTAATAACAGGGCTAAAGCTAAAGCTTCTTAATAGGGAATAAAATGCTTGAAGGAGCTAAACTACATGAAAATATAATCTTCGAGGGAGATTCAAAGCTAATTATGGACTATCTAAAAGGGAATTATGGATTTCCTTGGCACTTGCTAAGTATTTTGCAGGATTGTAAAATAATTCTTTCCACCTTCAGGAAATATAATATTAGCCATACTTGGAGGGAAGGCAATAGAGTTTCTCACTTTATGGCCAATTCCAGCCTTAATAATCAGGAATGGTGTTATATTAATTTTGAGAAGTGCCCCCAAAAATATCAAAGAAATCCTTGCTAATGACAAAAGAGATGGGATCATCAACCATGTTTATGATGAGATCTCTAGTTAGAATTAACACTTGGTTGTTGTTTGGTCTGGGATGGGTCTTAGGAGAAGGTTTGATGAAATCTAAATAGTTGAATTATAAGCCAGATAATAATATAAATCCCAGGAAGATATATAATTACATGTGAAGGAACGATTACCTTGAGAGAGATTTAAAAAGTGGTGTGAAGGCTAGTAGGGTGGACCCCGCGTCAACTTTCTATATGAGAAAGGAAGTTATTAAAAAGAGATCCCAATTATATAGGCAAGGCTAAAGGCCTTTTTTTCCATATATGTTTAAAGTACAATCACATGGACTATGAGACCAACTTGTAGCCAACTCGACACTATCACTCAATTAACTTACAAGCTCAAAATAATGATTACATCATTAATGACCAAGAAATTGGCTTTCTCAATAATGAAAATTATAAACATGCCCTTTATGGGAATATTCTTTTCAACAACCCAAAAAATTCCCTCCATATCTCTCATAGAAATCAAAGATTGTCATTTGATAATGAAGGGTTACAATATAAAATCTATTAGTTTCTCTCAATGGTGAAAGTGTTTTTTGTTTGAGAGGCTTCATTTTATGTCTGGTAAAAAAAGATTAAGAAAAAAACATTTTGTTTTGTTAGCCGATAGGCTTTCCCTGCGAGCAATCACATACAGCTGCTGGGAAAACTTGTCTCATGGATAAAAATGTCATTTTTTTGGTTTTGAATTGTGACAATAGAAAGTGGGCATTGGCAATTTTACCACTGGAGAATATAAAGTGAGTTCATCTGATTATTACTGAATTTTGTGACCCCATACCTCTGATTACTTGTCCTTTTCAGCTCGCTCCTATAGTGAAAACTTTGTTAATTTTTTGTAAGAAAGGGTTTGATGGAATTTACACTCTGTGATATGTCAATATCTTTTTGAATATTCAGTGAACATCTATAGAAATTGAAATTGCCTTATCACGAAATACATTTAAGGAAGTGAGATGCCTCAACTATGCTCTTGACGATTTGATCTCAGAGTAAAGAACACAAAATTTCTTTGAACACCAAAAGAGGGCTTATTCAGTGTTTGTATTTACACTTCTATTTTGGTTGATTTTGCAATGGAAAGGATAAATAGTTATTACATGCTCAAGGTAAGAAAGTGTGTAATATTTTGGTACTCCATGAGTCGAGAATGAATCTGAATTCTATAAACCAAGATTGGATTTTCATTTTCTTCTATCTCCTCCACTTTTCCTCTTATGGATGCATTCGTTGTTATACTTTTGTTTTGTCCATTAATCTCTTGTTGTTATGAAAATCTTAACAATAATTTTAGTTTATGAAAAATATATAAGTAATTTTATTTTAAAAAATTTACATTAAATTTTATTTTCAATTATTTTGAAATTCTTTTGAATGAGAAATTTTTGATAAAATATCTATTTTATTTTAGAAATTTAAAGATAATTTGTGTATTAGAAATATAATAAAGATCTTTTCAGTTATAAAATTTAAAATTGATATAGTTAAAAAGTGTCATATATTTTTAGGTGATAGGCTTCTTCTGCGAGGTTCACTCACTTTGGTAAATAGCAAACCTTGTCTCACACACCTCAAACCAATCTCACACATAAAAGCTATCAAACCTCTAGTTTTCACTGTTGTTGTTTTTATTGTTGTTTTGAAGTGGCGATCACTATAAGTCTATCCAAGGCGTGCTCTACAGTCCTCTCCACTTTGCACCTGAAACCTTTTCAACAAATTTTTTTTCATTTTGAGAATATTTCACAATCATTATAATTGAGGTCCCATTTTTTAAAGGCATCCTATAAGAATCCACAATCAACTGTGCTTTGAAAGCTTTTTACATACTGCCAGCTTCAGCATTGTTCACCCTTGATGTCAGATACCATCACTAAATTAAATAACATGTTTGTTCAAAATTATGGAAATAGAACTCTAGCATGTCATTGAAAAACATCCTGGATTTGTTTTGAACAAAATACCCAAAAATAGTTAAAATAATTGTTGCGCCTAATTGTTTCACTTCAAACTTTGTGGGATATATTTGCATCTGAGATTTTATAAACAAGCAACGGCGCCGCATCAGGTGAAGTACCTAATGCCAGAAGCGTCTAAATAGAAAATTAAAGCGCAATCCTCAGAAGGGGACACTTAGATTTTTTTCATTATTGTCTTTGTAAAACATACATTTTAGTTTGTATTTTAGCCTTGGGTCCTAATGATTATGGTTTGCCAACTTCTTAACCGTTAATCTATGTTATCCAAACCGTGAAGATCGAAATGCTTCTGCTCCTCAGTTCCGTAGGATGCAAATGTTAAATCTGGTGCAACCATCGACTAAGCTACTCATTGATAAAGATATCTTAAATAAAATTTTCGGTCCTCATATACGTTGACTACCCATATAAACTTGACTATGACTTAAATTACTTGGGCTATGGTATTACACCATTGCCATTATCTTCTCCTCCACTGGTGTAGAATTACATCGTGTAAAAAATACAATAGACAATGAATATTGTCGTGATGTAGGCACTATTGTTTGTGAGCTTTCAATAAAAAATTGTGCCCCCTCTTGCACTTCTGGCAGGATCAACTCTAGACGCTCACCCCTCTCCACAGCCAAAGCATTCTTATGTGAATCCATATCATAAAATATGGCCAACGATGAATTAAATAACCCAAAAACAAATTCTAATAGGTCTTTTTATCTGTCAGGGGTTTTGCGTCAGGGACAGGCTTCATGGAAGCACTTGGAGGAGCATTTATGCCTGATATAGAGGCTCTTCTATCATTTATAAATTGGTGATTATGGATATAGTGGATGCCTCCCAAGCATAATTATTCTAGTGCAATTTTCATCATCACAAATTCCTTCTCAAGAAACAGACAATAAGATGACCCGAGTCAATTAGAAAAATATTTTTTTGTGAAAAAAGATAGCTATCAACCATGCTAGCGAGGTATTGAATGAGGCAAAAAAAAAAATATGTGTCGGTTAACAGAAAGGTTTTGGGTTCTGTCAATGTGGTGACGAATGAACTTGTTTTGACACGTTGGGATGATGTCTTATGGAAAGATGCCACATACGTGCAGTGTCAACAATTTCTCCTTCATATACATTCCTACCTAAACCTTTTCACATAGACTCCCAAACAAATATAAAATACCATTTACGCTTTGCAATGGGTGGCACCTCTTCAACACTTGTGAACATTGACCTAATTTTGAGATTCAACACGGATATTTTTTGAATTAAATTCCAAGCTTAATTTCAAAATTCAATGTTGGCAGTGAGAAAAATAGAATTGGTGAAAGAAATTATGAATGTTCAACTTTTCTAAAAGAAAGAATTATAAAATTGATTTTATATTTTTTTTTTAAGGCAAAAATGGCATAGCCATTATAATACATTAATGTTTTAAAGATTTACACTGCTTCAAGGACTCAAGAGGGAAAGAAGCAGGGAAGATATTACTTAATAAAAACAAGAATTATAAAATTGATTTAATAGTACTTAATAAAAACAAACTTTACAATTTCATCAATTAAATATTTACATCTTTATAAAAAAACAAATTAGGACATAAGATTTCTTCGAATATTATGTTTTTGAATTAAGCAGCAGTAAGAGGGTGCTGACCTGAGGTACAATAAACAACTAACTAGAGAAGAATTAACAACTGATCAATTAATCCTAGAAAGCAGCCACATAACATATTAAACCATCTACCTCTATCAAAAACCACAATGAAATTTTTTTTCCAGAACGAACGCATAGTTTCAAAAACCCACGAGTAGAGAGTATCAAGTTTAAACAACATAAAAGGTAAACCATGCCATGCAGGGCTAATAACCACAGTTCACAACACCACCTCAATCGAGCAGCAAGATTTATTTGCAATCCCATCAGCGCTTGGAAACCAATAGGTAGATAATTTTGAGTTTTCAGAAATTGTTAGATTTGTATATTATAATTATATTACTATTATCTATACAATATTAATATTATATAGTAAGAAAAACCTTCAGCAACTATTGTGCCTTATGGACCATTCATTATAAAGCCTCTTAAGCTCATTAATTGATAAGTAGGAGATATTTACCACAACAAATCAAATTGTGATATCGCTATCAGGATTCAATTATGTACTTTTTGAGTCAAAACCATTGACCCATATTTCATGAGTAGTGGTTCCCAAGAACCCATCTATCATTATAATGATTGGAATACTTAGATCTTAATAGGTTCCCAATTTTTGGAATTAAACTTGCAAAATTGTGTGCATATTTTTTCACTTTTGAAGCATTGTATACCAAATCTGACTTAATACCTTGTGTGTGCTAGATTGAATGTAGTTGTGCAAATGAATCTACTTCAAGATTTCTCTATAATTCAATAAGAACAAATACCATTTCTCTTGTTACATTTTTATAAGAATTTCTCACAATGTTTTGCATGGTTTGAGAGAAAGCCAAAAAAATAACAATCTGTTCCAGTAAGTAGTTAAGTATTGTAAGTTAGGTAAGTTGACTTCATATAATCAAACAATATTTAACACTAACATATATATTGAAAAAAAGGAATCCATAACTTATTAAAATTTAACAAGCATCTTCTTAGTTAAGCATGATATAGAAAATAACTTTTAACATTAAACTAAAGGTAAAAGCTTCAATAATTTTAATCTAGTTTAAAAAAAAAAAAAAAATATTCACAGAGAACATCCATGATTGTACATGACATTTTTTTGCCTCAGATCTAATACCAGTCTCACACTGAACCCATTTTTCTCAAGTGATTATGGTCAAACCCCCAAACACACTTGCACATATAGCCCATAGAGTCAATGTTCTAGTTCCATCAACTGGCTCAAACTCATCTATCAACTGGCCTGGGTTTCTTGAGACTGAGATTTAGTATTTTGTGAGTTAGATTCTTGTATTATAGGTTTAGATTTAGATAACTCTTTCACATTTGTCGATTACCACTATCTATATTGAATGTGTTCCATAACAATATCAATACATATGACATATCGGGTGTCATGATGAAGAATATTGCAGCCCAATCACAATGCGCAACCCTATAAACTCTTCTGTTTGATTTAAATCTTGTTTGATAGATATTGATTCTTGATAGTCATCGGGACTTCAGGAGACCTTCACTGGTGTAGGTCACAAGCATGTTTGGAGAAGTCCGGTGGAGTTAATGAGTGTAGCTGTGGAATTTGTGATATTCCAATCTAATGATTTTTCTCAAGTTTGAGTTGTATGAACTGAAAAAGATGTATTACCTACATATTCCCTTTCAAATAATATTTCATTGCCTCTTCCTGCTATGCTTGGTCTAAAATATAAAATATGAGATGGTGGTTTTTGGGGGTAAAGGATGACTTTTGAATATGCAGTCACTTAAAAATTTCTATTATATTGTTTCATGACAAATGACTAAAGTGGAAAATGATGTAGCTTGAACATATTCCCAAGCACCTTTTGTGATGATTTGATGTGTGTCGTTGTGGTCTTTGTACTTTAATCCATTGAAACATTTTCCCTTTTTACCTCTGAATTTGAAATTGAACTTTCAAACCTTTGAAGCTTGAACTGTGAACCTTGAAATTTCGTAAAGGTTCAAGTTCAATGGTTCAATAGTTTACTCCTTGAAGATTTGAATGTTGAACATTTGAACTTTCAACGTATGCAATCTAGACTTCTGAACTCTTGGTGTTGAACCTGCACCTTCAAACCTGTTGAACCTTGAATTTTGAACCAAAAATAGGTGAGATGCTTCAAGTTCAATGTCTTTTAACCTTAACCCTTGAACCATGATTTTGAACTATTGAAATTTCTAAAATTTGAACCTTGAACTTTCATAAAGGTTCAAGATCAATGGTTCAACACATTAGTCCTTGTAGATTTGAATGTTGAACATTTGAACTTTGAACCTAGGCAATCTGGGCTTCTGAACTCTTGGTGTTGAACCTGCACCTTCAAACTTCTAACCTGAATATTTGAACCATGATTCTGAACTGTTGAACTTTCTAAAATTTGAGCCTTGAACTTTCGTAAAGGTTCAAGTTCAATGGTTCAAAACTCTACTCCTTACAGATTTGAATGTTGAACATTTGAACTTTGAACCTAGGCAATCTGGACTTATGAAATCTAAGTGTATAACCTACACCTTCGAACTTGGTGAACTTTGAACTTTGAACCAAAAATAGGTACGATGGTTCAAGTTTAATGTCTGCTAACCTGAACCTCTGAACCATGAATCTAAACTCTTGAAATTTTTGAACATTGAACCTTGAACTTTTGTAAAGGTTCAAGTTTAATGGTTCAACACTTTACTCCTTCTAGATTTTAAGTTGAACACTTGAACTTTGAACCTAGGCAATCTGGACTTCTAAACTCTTGGTGTTGAACGTACACCTTCGAACCTATTGAACCTTGAACTTTGAAGAAGAAATAGGTACGATGGGTCAAGTTCAATGTCTTCTAACCTGAACCTTTGAAACATGATTCTGAACTGTTGAATTTTTTGAACTTTGAACCATGCCATTTCTTAAAGGTTCAAGTTCAATGGTTCAAGAGTTTACTTATTGCAAATTTGAATGCTGGACATTTGAACTTTGAACCTAGGAAGTCTGGAATTCTTAACTCTTAGTGTTGAACTTGCACCTTTGAAGCTATTGAACCTTGAACTTTGAACTAAAAATAGGTACGATGGTTCAAGTTTAATGTCTACTAACCTAAACCTTTGGACCATGATTCTTAACTGTTGATATTTCTGAACTTTGATCCTTAAATTTTCATAAAGGTTCAAGTTTAATGGTTCAACACTTTACTCCTTGAAGATCTGAATGATGAACATTTGAACTTTGAACCTAGGCAATCTTGAATTCTAAAATATTGGTATTGAACCTGCACCCTCAAACCTATTTAACCTTGAACTTTGAACCAAAAATAGGTACGATGATTCAAGTTCAATGTTTTCTAACCTTAACCTTTGAACTATGATTCTGAATTATTAAACTTTGAACCTTGAGCTTTTAAAGGTTCAAGTTCAATGGTTCAACACTTTACTCCTTACAAATCTAAATGCTAAACATTTGAACTTTGAACCTAGGCAATCTGGAATTCTGAACTCTTAGTGTTGAACCTACACCTTCAAACTTTTTGAACCTTAAACTTTGAACCAAAAATAGGTACGATGGTTTAAGTTCAATATCTACTAACCTGAACCTTTAACCATAATTTTGAATTGCTGAACTTTATGAGCCTGCTAAACTTTTTGAACTGGTTTAACATTCTTTCAACTACCACATCTTATAAACATCATCTTCACAAAAGGTTATGAGATAAATCATTAAGGGAGGGCACACAGTTTAGTTTTGATGGTCATAAATAGGGGAAGAACTTAATTTCAAAATTTTAAATTTGGGGGACCATAAGTGGGCCAACAAGGTATACCTCAACCATATCTTAGAAAGCTCCAATAGAAAGAAATGGTCAGATCTTCTTTTATTATTGTAATGTTTATGATATTTTTAAATCTACACTATTATACACCACATTATATAATGTAAAACTTCATTTCCAGTTTCCACTAAAAAAGCTATCGGCGATTACCTTGCACATCCATTGGGTGCAAGTGCTAGTTCAAAAATCGGTAAGAGTGGGCCTCTAATGTCAAATTATGATCTAAAACTAGATTTATTAGGGGTTAGAGGGATGGGTGGGCCTCTTAAGCACTCAAAACTAAAGGATTACAGAGAATTGTTGTATAATAGTGAACTTTGGGACACTTTTAGCAAAGATGGTCTTACATCATATTTCCAAGAAATGAGGGGATATAACACCTTGTCCATGAAGTTCTACAGGTCATGATATCAAGGAAACATTTCCATTAGCAACATAAACAAAATTTGACTCTTAAATTGATCGCTGAGGTGACTGGGTTAAAATCTGAAGGTGACAAAGTCAAGAAGAAAAAATCTAAAGATTACAAGCTTTAGACAAAGAATTTTTTAAGAAAGGAGAAAAATTGGTAGTGGCCACCAATGGAAATGGGTATCAAATATCCTCCTTACCCCCTTATGCTCTCGTTTGTTTCTATTTGATGAATTAATTCACCCTTAAGGTCATTATACTGCCTTCCATGGGAACCACTTTCCTATCCTCAACCACAATAGGAATGGTCATTGGATAATTATTCTATTTTTCCTCTTCTTGTGTTTGAGCAGTAGCATTGCCATGGGTCAGGGAAAACTTTAGTGGCGAATATTCACCATTTGGCAAATCTGTCATGTCTGCGACGAAAGATTTGGCTAATATAATGTGTAAATCAGGTTTTCCATGTCGCCTGGACTTTACAAATATTGGTTCGAATGCCCAGGCCCACCACTTATTGGTTTATGTATTTTTATCATTTTCTATCACAATATGGCCAATAAATTAATTGTTGGACACTATAAATTGAAACATTTCGCCTACAATTTCCAAAGCTTGTCGTAATTGACAACCATATTCAACAATATGTGGTGGATATTTAAGGTCAGGGTATAGGTTACGTGACATGTGTCTCTATTTCAAAGAATTTCAATGAAAATTTATGACTTTGAAAAATTTGTCCCGAAATAGATTTGACGTGTGTCTCTATTTTGGAGACTTTTGGGGGAATCTTTGTGTCCTTTTAAACCTTGGCTCGAAATAGAATTTATGCCATCCATCTGGGATCATCCAATAGTTATAAAAAGTAGGGTTGGTTCCTGTTAAAAGATATAAAATTAACTCACGAAACCTTAATAAAATAACAAAAGTCATTTTACCTTTTGGGGGCGCTGCCCCTGAAAACCCCTACGGGGGCGCTGCCCCTTGACCCCACCTTGTACCATGATAGGGAGTGCGCTAGAGGTGCTACCCCCAAACCCCCATTGAATAATAATGGTTTCTCAGTATGTGTGCCTGTCACTGCGATTTTTTTCAATAATGAAAGATTGGCCAAGATTTTATAGAATTCTCATATAATTGAAAAAAAATCACCGGTACAAATAATATTTTTTCCGTTCAAATTAAAATTTTTTTCCAACAATATTAAATTCCCCCCCCCCCCANAAATCCCCCCCCCCCCCAAAAAAAAAAAATAATAATGGAGGATTCACCAGTATTTTACACCTTTTCCCAGAAGGGGGTTTCTTAAAGTTTTCCCTGCTATGGGTGCATCACCTCCGCTTCACCGAGCCCTTATCTATGTCCATTAGAAATATGAGTTTGGAAAAATCCCATTCTGTAGTCATCCCCTATCATATCCCCAGCATGAGAAAAACCAAAATGTGAAGCCGGATAAAAGCTTTGTTAAAATTAAGCTAATCAAAACTAACCCACTTCCTAAAAAGCTCAACCCTAGTGAGAAAAAATCAACACTAGTGGGAAGAAAACAAAAGAACCCTAAGACCACCAATGAATATATCCCTTTTGAAGAGGCCCTTCTTGATACCAATCATCTGAACAGTAAGCACCCTGCCACCAAAACCAGTCCTTCAAAAGAAAACAAAAAATGAGTGAAAAGGTTAAAAATTTGATTCTGTTTACCGATGTTGATAATGAGGAAGATGTTGAGGAGGGAATTGAAAATGTTGACGAACCGAAACATGAGGCTAGCCCTGGTGAGAGGAGTTTGACACACATTCTTAATAAGTTAAGGAAGGAAAAGAAAATTGTGGAGGAGGTGGCCCCAACAACTGGTTTTGGGTGTGAACAAGATGAAGGGGGGGATTACATGGAGAAAACTGAAGATAAATATTATGCAGAGAAAGAAGAAGATCACAGGGATGAAGAGAAGGAAAAATCTTTGGATATCACGGTGAATTTAAGTGAATTAGAGGATACTATGAACATGGTTTGCAACTCCATTGCTTCCTCTAGGAATGTCATTCTAGATAGTACCCCTCCATCCCCTGATTCGGGTAATAAAAATGGCACCCCTAATTTCCAATATCAAATTGATGACTTGCATAAGAGACTCACGATTCTTGAGGGTTATGCTACCATATATGTTACTACCAAGGAACATTTCAACATTGCCATATCTTCCCTTTGTAGTTTCATTAATGGCCTTATGAAAAAGGCTCTTTTTGAAATGGTCACCGGGAAAAGTAGAATCAGGAAAGCGATGAAGAAAAGGAAAGAGAAGAGTCATCGCAAGGAAGAAGAGTGATAAGAAGACACTGAAGACTGGCAGAGCAAGTTCTATAGTCTTTCTAAGGATTAGGATAAAATTGCTAATTTCAATAATAGCTAGTTTGTTAATTTTTTGTATTACTTTCCCTGTTGATACTTAGTTTTTTTCTATTATGACAGTTGCTCATTATTTTGGTTGTTATAACATTGTTAGTCCGAATTTTAAATTAGCCAAAATTTGAACTGTGTTAGATCCAATTGTAAGTTGGGGGATAAGTATCATATTTTGACAAAAGGATCAAATTCTCCCTAAATGCTCAACTCTATTTAGATGAAGTAGGTTGGTGATATAAAGTTCATCTTGGGTGCCACATTAGAGATCACCCTATGTATCATTCATATTGTGTTCAAAACATGTCATATGCATTGGTACGGAATGCAAAAATAATTAGAACTTGAAAATGTCAAGCACATTTTAAATACTCTTGATTATTATCGGCAATTTCATCAAGTTGTCTAAGTTTACCCAAAAACCGACATGCTCGTGGATAAGTTGGTCTAGTTTTATCATCGGCAATTCAGGAAACCTGGTCAAGTTGTTTAAAAAGACCGATGAAGCAAGGGAAAAACACATTTTCGGTGGTTTTTGAAAGTTGCAAAAGTATCTAAAAACCCCGATGCAATGTCCAAAAGAATACAAATAACCCGGAATGAATATGTTATCGGTGGCAAGAAAAAGTTTTCAAAGTTGTTCAAAGGCCCGATGAAAGCCTCGCACTCCATAATGCAGATGAGAAGGACCGATCATCGAATGATCCTCGGTGAATTTGATAAGTTGTGAAAGTTGTTTCTAGACCCGACTACAAGTTCAAAAGAGTCCAATCAGTTGATGATAAAGTTTTACATGGCTGGCCAAAGAGAAAAGGCGACACGTTGGTGGGAAAAACAGTTATCATAACCATCCCCAACTCGCATATAAAATGCAATTATTTTCCTTGCAAAAGCACATATATGAAATGGTTACAATAACTACCAGGTCTGGTCACGCTATTTATACATCAAGAACTTATGTTTTCCACAAATTTCTCCAAACCTCAAAAGTCTGTCATCCCACGGAGTGTATACATGGCTCACTTAAAAACACATACAGCATGAACAAGGCCCACGACATTTTCTGACAGCGCTTCCAGGGAGATGTCGATTCACAGCATGAAATGATTGCAATCTTAGCATAAAATACATTTCTTGAAAAAGCTTTAGAAACTTCTAAACAGATGCAATTGGCGATTACAAAGACAAGTTCTCTACCAAATCATTCCCTGCCTGCGAACCAAAATGGAAGCTTTGGAGAAGCGTTTGGACATCCATCCATCCAAGTGCAGTGGCATCAAGATTTTTATCAATTGCAAATGCTCGAGTAGACATGCATGATAAGTTTAGAAGCATAACCAAGGTCAGACCGCGCAATGTAATCATCCATCGAAGCATGGTGTTGCAAAAAAAAATTTGACAGATACTATATTTCTTCCTAGGGAAAGAGGCAAAGTTGGAAGAATTTCGGATGATGGCCATGAGCGTGCCTCTCTTGAGCTTCCTTGGGCCGATATTGCGGAGGTGACAATAAGATATTTGACTTTGAATGGTAAGTACACCAGTCTGTTGACTTACCATTTTGTGATTTTAAATCACTTTTGTCAAAAGAAATTTATCTTGTTGGTGTATTATCTTTTTGCTTCTCTGAACCATACTATTAGAGCTCGTAGGAAAAAATATTAATCCCCTATTCTACATGAGGGTCTCATTTTTTATATTATGGAACATGCCTAGAGAAACCTTCCTCCATAATACTAATCATGATGTAAAGCCTTATTCTAGCTCCATAATACTAACCATGATGTAAACTCTAACTGTGAACAAAATCATAATTGTAAATATAACCCTAAATCCTAAACCCCAATCGTAATCCTAACAGCAAACCTTATCCCTAATCAAAACCCTAATCCTAACCATAATCCTAATCCTAACCCTAATAGTAACCCTTATCCTAAACCGCAGCCTTAATCAAAGCTCGAACCTTAACCACAACCATAATCCTAACACCAAACTCTAATCATAATCCTAACACTAAACCCTAACCCTAATCTCTCTATATATTTTATATATATTATAAAATATATACACTAGTGATATAAGATTCAGAAGAGTTGTTAGATATAGAGTGATGCAAATATACATATTCTAACAAATCACACAAATGTTTACACAAACTAAGATATAAATATGAAAGTTGAGGACATTCTTGCAGACACTTGACTAATATGTAAGAGTAAACCATCAATAAATGAACCTTGAATCTCTTCATCCTCTAATGTGAATTTCATTTTACTCACCTAATACTAAAATTTTAGAATCCAATTCTTAATTGACTCTTTTTCATCTTTCGTTTACTATATAATTTTAATGACTTTTCTTGTAAATTTAATATTGTAATGAGGATATTCTATGAAATTTATAACGTAATACAACAAAGGGTGAATGTGTGATTATCATAGGCTTAATAATACTCTTATATAAGAATAAAAAAATTATAAGTATATTTCAAATTAAATAAAAACTTAATTGCATTATTTGACACAAAATAAAATAATAAAACTAATAGTTTATGATAGAGGAAATGCAATGAATTGATGATGTTATTGATCCCTATGAAACATACATATATAAGGATGTGAATGCAAGCTAATTGGGAGAGAAGTGAACTGTTGCCAATTGAGAAACTGAATGGATAGTTACAAAGCATTGACTAGACATGGAGAATGTAATATATCGGATAGTTACACCAACATTCTTTCCCTTATTACATTGATCCTAAAAACACCAAAATCACCTTTCCCTAGGGACCCCCCTTAAGGCTTACATAATAAAACATGCAGATTACATATTATGAATACATAGTTTGAGAAAATTGGATCCTTGAGCTCTCATTCCCAAACTTTCAAATCATAGAACTCAAATTATTCTTGAGAATAACCCATATTGAGGTCCTCACACACAGGACTCCATAAGGTTGTTTGTGACCCCTTGACAACAATCTATACCAATCTTCTCACACTCACGGCTCCGTGATGTTGTCTATAAGAGTGATAATTATTGATCACAGTCTCATGCTCTCTCTGAAATCATCCATACTTGAGCTCTTCACCAAAACCCCAAACTCATCTCTGAATCAAGTCTTCAGAACAAGTGCATTATTCAAATGTGTTAGCATCAATGAAGAAAGCAAAAACTAAAGCAATTTGTGGAGTTGGTGGACCCATGGATAGAAACAATTCTACTTATTTTTAAGAACTACTTTAAATAATATTTTTAAATGAAAATTTTAACAATATTTGTTGCAAATAAAAGTTGTCCAAGCCAAATTTTACACAAATAGAAAGAAGAGGAAAAAACATGGTGAAGACATGTGGCATTTTTCTAATAAGCAGTTGCTACTTATTTCAGCTCCCATTTTTTTCGATGCTTATTTTTTTATTTTTAGCAATTATTTCTTAGTTAAAATAGGAAAAATATTCCAATATATCCTTTCTCCCTAATCAAAAATTTACTTGGGAACACTCTTACTCCTTAAATTTAAGCAAAAATTGTGAATAAGCAACCGCATGAGGACATGGGGTTTGAATTTTCATTCTCCAACTGTAAAAGTTAAAAAACCAGAATATTTATCTAACAAATTTTTTTTCTATTACATATAATATATTAAACTGAGTAAATCAATGAGTGTCTATAGTAGTATGATGTACCATATTACAAAATTACAAAATTACATCTGCCCTTTTCATATTTAAGGGAGTCAAAATATCATGTAACCAAAATATTAAACCACTGTTAATGTATCACCATCTAGGGAACCATGTTGTCCATGGCATTTGACGGTCTTCCCATTTAAGCTTCAGATTGTCCTGAAAGATGTCATTGTATTGATTTGTCATATAGGCCTCCCAAGGTAGTGGAGGGAGCATAGAGATAGGTTCCTACTATTGTGATCCAATCCTAGGATCCTGCACCATGGGTGTCCCAAATGACAACTGCTCCTGAGGTGCAAGGCTAGATCCTGTTGAGCCATTGTGGACTTCATCTTTCTTATCAGTCAAAGAGGCTACTCCTGAGGTTTTCCCTTGCACATTCATAGTCCCTTCACTTTTTTGGTTCTCTATCAACCTTTTATTGTCTTTGACCTCCTGCAAGATCTCACCTATGGTGATATCATAGTAAAAAACTCCCCCAGCATTGGTAGACATCTTATAGGGTACCTGCTCTTTGTCAAGCACATTCCTCATTTCTCTTATAACTTTCAGAGATTTTTTCTCTTTTACCTACATAATCATAGTGACCTACATGGCAACATTGTATGTAATGAGTCTCGTAGAGACTCAATAAGTATTCTACTCCTAGTACTAAAAATATCGTCATTCCTAAATTTCTAAATATGCCAAAAAAATGGAAGGAAAGAATAGACTAGAAAATGTTGCATCTTTTATCCAAGCCCATCAGAGTCCAAGAAAAAGTATTGAGAATATAAAAGTTGTAGTTGAATTCTAGCCCAAAAAAGCTCCACATAGCTTTGGCAAAGCAACATTCAAAGAAGATATGGGGGACAAACTCAGGTTCAAAATAGAAAGAACAAACATTTGGCTCCCCACTTGGTTTCATAACTAACAACCTAGGCAGAAGAAAACACCACATAAAACAAAGTACTTTAGGCTCAGTAGGGGTGTGCCATAGTCTCACAAGATATTTACTCCAAGAAGTATAGTCTAGGTTAATATTCCGCTTATCATTCAAATGCTCAAATATAGTATCAATATCAGCAAGGATCTTATACACTGCCTTGGCCTTGGTGTTCCATAGGGGGATTCCATTAGACCACTTGAGAAGTTCAAGTTTGTCCAACCCAACAAAGGTGGTTCTGGGAAGATTAAGAGTTAAGCATGTCTCCCTTAGGATGGAGTAAGTCCTCCAATGAGAGGGGGGATATCATAATTAGTTACTACTTCTTCCCAGGAGATCATCCCTCTATCCTTAATGATATCTAAGAAAAATATTAAACCCAAGGAGTCTCACTTCCTTGTAGAAAATCCTTGCAACTGAGCCAAATGTTTACCACCTTGGCTGAGGTTCCACCAGATGGATCTTTCCCCACACACATTCTTCTTCTGGTCAAAGATACCATTACCTGAGATACTGAATCTTACTTCCTCCCATCCCTTCCAGATAGATTTGAATACTGCTGACCTTGCCACTCTTACTTTGAATTTCCCTGACATGAGATTAATTAATGGTAAATTTTTCCAGTACTTATAGTGAGCTTGGGTAGCTTTGCTAATGTTATTTATGATCATAATCTTCCAAGGTTCACTCCCTTTTGTAGCTTTGGCTATCCATTTAGACAAAGCAATACCCTACCATCTAAGATCTTTCAATCCTAGTCCTCCTTCCTTAGTTTCCCTTGTGCACCAGTCCCATCTTACAACATGTGTTTTCTTCTTACCTCTACAATTCGACCACAAAAAGTTTCTGATAATTTTATGTATAAAGTTAATATGTGAATGATTAAAGAGCTGGGCTGAAGGGTAATAGATAGAGTATGAAGCTATAATCTTCTGGCATACTTGTAGTCTCCCTACCATTAAGAGGAATCTATTATTCCATTTATTCAACTTCCCTTCTATCTTGTTTTTCACCCAATCCCACATGTTTTTCAAATCAGGCTTAACTGAGAATGGGATGCCTAAATATATGACTTGCTATAGAGGCCCCCCCATAAGAATCCAAACTAGCTACACCATCCTAGTGAGGAGTCTTCCCAGCCAAGCAAGGTGGATTTAGGGATGGAGACCTTGCTTCATGATGCCGAGAAAAAGATATCGGGCTTATCCATGAGGTATCTAGAGTTAATCTCACTCATCTCGATCATAATAGAGGTGTCATCTACAAGCTAAACATTAAACAGTTCCTCATCACTGGGTAGACTAACACCCTTGAATCTTAGAGAGATAGATTTCTCTTTGAGAATATAGAACAAGGAGTCTACCGCAATCACAAATAGGGAAGGGACTAGTGGGCAACATTGTCTTATAGATTTGGTTGGGTAGAATAATTCAGCTATCTTCCCATTAACTTCCACTACTATTGTAGCTCCCTTAAATAAGGTAAACTCCATATGATTGAATTATTTGGGGAATCACAGAGCTTCTAGCACCATCAGAATGAACTTCCTTTCTATCCTGTCATATGCCTTTTCATAATCTATCAAAAGCATGCTAACTTGTTTTCCGAAGGATTTTTCCCACTCTATAGTCTCCTAGCAGCTGATCAGATTCTCCAATATGTATCTACTCTTCATAAACCTCATTTGGGTGATGCTTATCACTTTGGGAAGAATATACACCAGCCTCCTTGTGAGAATTTTAGCCAGAATTTGGATGACACATTAAGAAGGGTAATAGGCCACCAATTTTTAATAAGTGTTTTATCCCCATCTTTAGGTATAAGTTTTATTATACATGTATTGATATTAGATCCTAGGGAACCTACCTCAAAGGCTTCATTGTAGACCTATATCAAGTCCTGCCCAATCCAATCAATGTTTTTCTTATAGAATTCAATACGTAATCCATCGGGGCCAGGATCCTTTTCATTGCTCATATGAAGGATGGTCGTGTTGATTTCTTCAAATGATACCTGCATGCTCAGTTCTAGGGAATCTTCCTCATTGAGTTTAGGAGGGATAATATTCTTGATCTTGTTCCTCACCTCCTCCACACCTGAGCCAATATCCTTTGAGGTAAAAAGACTAGAATATAATCCTACAAAATCCTGCAATATATATTCCTGGGAGTTAAGAGTACATCCTTCAAGAAATATGCAGTCAATTTTAATGTTAACTTCTTTACTCTTAAGCAACTAGAAGAATAATCTTGACCCCCTGTCTACATTATTGATCCAATTAACTCTATCTCTGATCTTTACACTATTGATCTTGTGTGGCTGGAATTTCCTCAATGAGTCTCTAGACCAAACTAGATTATCCATGGCTTTCTCATTGGTTGGGTCCACTTGGATGGTATGCTCTGCTTGAGATAATCTCAGATACAGTTCTTTTTCTTCCCTCCTTGTGTCCTTAGCTTTGTTCTTACCAACCACTTGGAATACTATTTTCCAACTATTTGTGCATTGGATCCATCGCTTGATGGCACTTTGATGATTTTCAATATCATGGTTGAACCATCTAATCATAAGGGATGCTGCCTTGATGTTGTTACTCCTAAGAAGAGTAGGGTGAAGATAAAATGAGTTGTTTACCCTATTGGGGAGTGGAGTGCTCCACAATTGAAAGATCTAATAGACTATAGGATGATGGTCCCATAGAGAATATGGAACCACTTTAACACTAACCCCGTTGGCATCCCTTTTGAAACTAAAATGTTCTTTATTAACATATTATCTATCTAGCCTGCAGAAGATTCTTCTATTCCCTTTTTGAAAATTAGACCAAGTGTGCCATATGCCTTTTAATTCTTTCTTCTGTCCAGCTAGGGGGTCAAATAGGTTAAGCTTACTAGTCATCTTGGACTATAAGTGCTTCTCACTACCTTTCCAGTCCATCTTAGATCCTCCTCCTTTATCCAGAGGGGACTCCACCTTTTTGAAGTCCTGAGAAACAATCCAAGGTATGTCCTTCATGTCACACATCTAATCCCAGACCTTAATCCTATCATGATAGTGGTCATTTGGTGCATATACTGAGCATATTCCAAACTCAACATCATTGTGTTTGAGGGTGACCCAAATAATTCTATTAAACGGAGAGAAACCCCACTCTGAAACCTTATTATTCCATCTGGGGTGAATCTGAATAGCACAACCCCCTTTATCTCTTGGGTGGTTGGTATAAACACATTTGGCATCTTGCCCAATGCATTTTAGGGCAACTTCTAAATTTAATCCAACTACTTTAATTTATTGAAGGAGAAGGAAATCAATTCCTTTCTGCATTCTAATGACCATTTTAACTACATGCTTCCTATTTGGGGACTCTAGTACCCTCACATTCCAGGATGCACATTTGATATCCATATTATTTTTAGGAATCAACTTCCACAGGTGCTTGGAATATCTTAAAATGATTAGGTAATTTCCTCTTTTGAATCTTCAATGGTTTCATACTGGAAACATGGTTGGGTGGTCTACCTTTCTTCCTTCTCACCTTGGGCTCCCCTCCCTCCTCTTTTGGTTTATCCCCCTTCTCATTGTTAGCCAAATCTGACTTCCCAGCAAAGGGTTTCCTACACTTCTTCTTGGAATTGAATGCATAACTACTTGGAACATTGCCTTTGAAAACAACAATGGCCATCTCAAGCTCTCTTATTTCACCCTCTTCTGAGCTATCTTCCTTCATACTCTCCCTAGGGGAGGTGGACTCGACCACAACATTGTTATTCTTCTCAAGAGGAGACTTTTTCCCATTATGGGTGTTTGGGTGGCTAGTGGGGACTAGAATCACTGTGATTGAAACATTGTTTAATTTATCTTCTTTGTCATAGGCTTCTCTCATAGCTTCCAGTCCACCATATGGTAAATATCATTTGGGGGTTTCCTTAAATGCTTGTCTTCCCCTTCTTTGTCTAGACCAAAATCTCGTATGAGGGAATTAGGACCTTGGTGCATGTGGCCTGAGATCTTCTTGATCTTATTAAGGGCAAGTTGAGAATTCGGATTCCTAGGTTTGGTTTTGGGACTTCTTGAATTTAACCCAAAATCAATGTTCTCAATTTGTGAGAGGTTGTTTAACTCTTCAAGATTGGTTCCAATTGGAGGGATTAGATGCAAGTCTTTATTCAAAG
The DNA here is from genome assembly GCA_018584345.1 of Thuja plicata. Classification (NCBI taxonomy): domain Eukaryota; kingdom Viridiplantae; phylum Streptophyta; class Pinopsida; order Cupressales; family Cupressaceae; genus Thuja; species Thuja plicata. The sequence continues at coordinate 733,122 of MU227175.1, forward strand.
CATTTCTGAGAGCATTAAGAGAGGTTTTGATGGCTTCTGAGGAGACAAGGAGTTCAACCTCCAAATTATGAGTTCTCTTAGGATGGAAAATGAGTTTATCATCCACCTTGTCAGCAGAGGGTGCTGGGGCATTCTTTTTTCTTGTAGCAGGTATTGTGGAATTCTTCTTCTTGTTCAATAATTGGTATTCATGTCTCATGTGGCCTTCCCTTCTACATAGGAAACAAGAATTAAGACCCCCTAAGAAGGAAACTGGGAAACTATAGGTTTGGCCACGGAGTTTGAATACAATCTCACTCGAGAGGTCAATCCTCGGGTTGATCATAATCAAAATCCTAGCATTAGTATGAGGCAGAAGTACATCAATTTTTATCAACCCTAAGCACATGCCAAAGGGTTCAAGGGCCTGTGGAATATTGTTTTACAAAAATGGAGGGAGGCTACCAATGGTAATCCAGCAGGGGCTTGATAGGGCCAAATCTTCATTGTTGACAATGTCAGGGGACTAGGGAAAAGCCCTAAGGGCCTGTTTATTTGTTGGAAGATGGCTGGAATTTGAAAACGGGAAGATGTATTTTTGTATGGCCAAATTCCCATTTTGGTCCAAAATGAGAATTTGGCAAATTCCACCTTTTTTGTGGAATTTGCCAAATTCTC
>MU227175.1:803806-853853 GCA_018584345.1 Thuja plicata
GTTAGATTACTTAATTTATATGGTTTCTACAAATAATAAATAAAAATTTAAAATCATAGTCAAGAATAATAAATATTTTTTTAAAATTGAACTCTCATGTACCTCACCTCTCGGTCTCCTCATGTGGTCAGGAGACCTAATATATGTCTTTAGTTGTGAAGGGACAATGCCACCAATGTCGACTCCGACCTGTATATATGTTTTCAAACATGAGATTGATGTAAGACTTATACTATTTAATGTTAAATCCTTGGTAGCAAATACATGTTTTAAATATAACTAAATTAACATCAAAACTTACCTCTATTGAAATTTCTTTAGGAAATGTCGATTGGGTCATCAGTGATACAAACCCTTGGCGTGGTACCTCCCTCAAACTAGGGGTGACCTACAAAGTCAAACAGATAAGTTTCATACAATCATGACTTGATCATATTAAATATATACTTGATAGTAAAATACACACAAATAAATTTAGAAATATATGTACTGTGGGGCTATCACTGTGAGTTGAGATGCCTGTGACTCTATCATGGCGAACCAGTCTCACGACATCATCAGACACCACCCTCTATCAAATAAAACATGTAATTAAAAATGAGTATGCACAAGTGACAAGTATACATGTATGCTTAATCAATCTAAAATACTTAATTACCATCCCCTTGTCAACACCAAACGCCTAAAGCCCCTCACATTGCCCTCTAGTGGAAACTGGTGAAACTTGCATCAGTATGTAATAAGATGATCATCAAAATTAGAAAATACATGTATACAATATTATAATAAAAGGAAACCAATGAGTACATTAAAATGTATGTACCATGGAAGTGTCAAGGCCAAATGAAATGACCGAAAGCATGGACCCCTCCACGTGTGCCATCTCCTCCTCTATCATCAACTAGATATAAATGAAACATGTATAAAAAACATAAGTGGGCAATCATTATAAGAAAAATCTATTAAAAATACAAATGTTTAAAATTAAATACAATGTAAAAAGTTAATTATTTACTCTTACCATAATAGTAGGAGTCCATGGCTCTGTATGCCCCTGATGCACATCTCCATGGGGTACTTCAGTGACTATAGTATGTTGTCTAGTATCATCCACCTCGAACACATAGTTAAATGCATCACTATCATTCAGGGGACCTAAGCACATATTATTGCATATAACACAAGTATGAGGCACACAAACATCTGAGCTCGTGGAGGATGTGGAAGGGCCAGAAGCATCAGTATGAGGAGGCAACAATGCCACACTCTACCTAATGAGTAGATGACTCAAGGCGTGAATGGATTGAATAGTTTGTGAGCTGGCCTCAACAATAATGTCAAGATGTTGTACAGTGGTAGGTGGTGAAATCTTAGGAGGGGGGACACATGGTCAAGATTTCACTCGCTGTGCCCCTAGCCTATCCTGAGGATCGCCTAAGCCCATGCCATGGTTCTATCTCATGGTCCAGTAATTGACTTTGTGACTGAGCACAAATTCAGCTATAATTTATGAATGAAATAGAATGGGACATACAAATTGTTGTGGGGTGGTCTATCAAAAACCATCAACCAACGATCCCAAAATTTGTCACGTATTGCATCATTGGTACACCATTTAATTGACAACTTGGTTTTTTTAGGGTTCACTTTCAAACAGGTTTTGGGATCAACAAAAATGTTACATATGTCATGTTTTTTTATGTTTAGATCCATAACTTGATCGTAGTCAAGCCCATCATCAAGTTGGGCATACATGGATTCACGCCAAAGAAGTGCAGCATTGTGTTGTTCTGTGAGTTTCTCCATGCTCTCAATAATGGATTTTAGTGTGGAAAACATGGGACGCAAGGTGGAGATATTCACATATGTGTTATGATATCCTCTAAGCTGATTTAGATTATCTCCTATGAGATCCTGTATTGGTCGAGGGTTTATGAACGGTTGGTCTTCTGAAGGCGGGGGATTGTTTTGAGGTGTGTTTGGATTGTTCACGAACTGAGAGGGAGGGTTTTTGGATTGGTCTGAATCCATGTCTGATTCAAAAACAAAATAGAATAAAAAATATAAGTTTCAACTCTAGTTTATAATCAATTTTAAAAAACAATACACAATATCATATAAAACCTAGTTTTTAAAAAAAAAAAAAAATTTCAATGCAAAAACAAAAAGAAAAAAAGAGTGAATCTACAAAATTTCACTTACCTTGTGTAATGTAGAAAATTTGATATCAGATAGGTATCATATATACAATTTTAGGGGCTCGGCTTCTCACTACTTCAACGTTTTCACAATGAAAATGTTGAACGCAACCGCGGGCAACAATATATTATGACTGATGAATATCAGACATCCGATATTATCGGACATCTGATATTATCGGACATCAGATATTATCAAACATCATATATTATTGGACATCTAATAATTCTTTAGCTTTGGCTTTTGGCTTGGCCAAGTGTACTGAAACCCAGGCCTACTCAAAATTCAACAAACTTCTGGGTGCGCTTTTGGACGAGTGAAGAACTGTTTTTTTCACATTGCCACTTTTTGGCATACCATGATCCTGCACAGACCCCGGTCCCAAGTGGTTTTTCCCTTAACATGGTTTCCACATTAAAAATCCATGTGTCAATGTGTTTATGAGTCATTACTTTAGTGTTTTGCATTACACATAACAAAATCTAGATTGATCGGTATACACTAAGTCATTTACTGTATTTCGGTAAATGAAAGACTGCTAATCAGTAAATAGTAAGAATAAGGTTTAATAGTGAACTCCAAGCAGTAGTTATTTGTAAATATTATTTGAAGGATTTCATCTTGTAGGACTGAAGATAAATAGAGGCTTAATATTGTGGTACTAAGTTTTTGGGTTGATTTATTGGAATATTTTTGAGGCCATTGATTCACCCCCCCCCCCTCTCAGTTATTCTATCAATTGGTATCAGAGCTTGTGTTCTTAGNTTCCCCCCCCCCCCCTCTCAGTTATTCTATCAATTGGTATCAGAGCTTGTGTTCTTAGAAAGGAAGTTTAACAACTCAAGAAAAATATCACAAGATGAACAAATCAGATGTACCCAAGTTGAAAGAGGACAACTTTACATCATGGAAAAGAAGAATAAGACTCCACCTATCAGGTATTGGTAATGATTTTACTGAACACCTAGATATAGAATATGTGTTTCCTACAGGACCTCACACACTTGAGAAATTGAGAGAAAATCATGAGCATAATTGCATGATGATAGGGCTTGCTTCCTCACTCTCTGATGTTGAGTTTGAAGATATAAAAACATGCACCTCTACAAAGAAAATTTGGGATAAATTGAAGCTGGTACATAGAGGAGATGCTAATGTACTAAGAGCCAAGGTAGAAATCCAAAGAGGGAGGTTTGATGACCTAAGGATGAAAGAAGGAGAAAATATCACTCAGTATAGCTGCAGAATACAAGAGGTAGTCAATGCTATCTGAGGAGTTGGAGGTGTACTTGAAGAAGAGATAGTAGTAAGTAAAATCTTAAGAACCTTACTCCCTATATATGCTATTAGAGTATCTGCTATACAATAATGAGAGTAGTTGAAAACAATAATGTTACTCTAGATAGTCCTATTGGTAGATGAATTTCATTTGAAATGAATAACTTTGATAATAGTGTCTTACCATCTATAGAGTGTGCATTAAAATCTTCTTTTAAAATAAGTAAGTCAAGTCATAAACACACTATGAGGAATGATAGTAAAAGTGATAGTGATGATGAAGGACTTGATGAGATTGAAACACTAATGGAAAGAAGATTGCAGAGAGGCAAAGGTAGATACAAAGGTAAATTACCACTTGCATGTTTTAATTGTAAAGAGGTTGGACACTTTGCTGCAAGATGTCCTAACAAAAGAAAAGATAACATAAGTAATGATAGAATATATGAAAAGAAGTTTGACTAAGGTGATAACAGAGATTACCAAAGAAAATGACAATTTGAAAGAAGAGATTCTTGAGAATACAAGGACAAAGGAAAGAAATCTTGTTACCTGGCTGAGAACATGTTGATGGGGCTTTGTGACCGGGTCCACCAATAGAGGTAAGTTGTCACCGGGTACCGGGGTACCATCCAACTTCGCCTGTAAAGGTTGTCTGGGGAAATGAGATTCCCCGAGCCTCCAAGTACATGAGAGTCAGGTCTCGATAGTGCGGGGCTCAGTTGGGAAATGTGACTATTTTGTTTGAGGGGGATAGCTGGTTATCTTAACTCGTCTTCTCTAGGGATTCAGGAAAGTAGGGTTTCCTGCAAGTGCGCATTCATCTTAACAAATAAACTTCAAAAGATATTGCAGAGTTAGAAATATTTCATCTACTTATAGTTATACTAAACATTCAAAACATCAACAATGCTCTAACACACTACACTAAATATTGAAGAAACACAGAGCCATCAGCTCATATTTAATCAATAGCAGAGGTCGTTAATCTACTTGAAGTATTAGAGCAAAGGACATAAAGAGCACAAAGCATAAAATATCGTTAACCCAGAAGTTAGAATGCTAACAATGTCATTGAGAGAACTCTTCCTTCTTCATTAACATCTCTTCCAGCAAGCACTGGTGTGTATTACAATGGTGGCTCCAAGGGAGCATTTAACTACTGAAAGCTTAGAAACTATGGAGCACTGAGCTCTGCAACTAAGAACTGAGAAAACTAGATTGCTATTAGCTATGGACTGGAAAATCATCAATTTTTTCAACCCTTGGAATGAGGCCGGACTTGTTATTTATACACATCATTTTACCTAAAACTGACCTAACTTATTTTACACTTCACAATATAATAATATTTCTGGTGGCCGGTACTATCTGCGCAGTGCTACAAAAGACCTCGAGATGGAAAAGGTCTTACATGTCAGAAGAATGAGACAAGAAAAGAGGAGTGGAAGAATCAGCCTCAAGAAGAGGGTCGGGAGGAGAAAGAAGAAATTTGTTCCCCCAAGGATCGAGGCTACATGCCTCATAAATGGGAGAGTGGCTGATTCTCCCCGATGCGCCAGGTGTAACATTGAGGTGGCACCTTGGGAAGACCATCTATCAGAAACCTCTTTTCAAGCCGACGTGCCTTGTTGCGGTTACCTACCTTCTTACAACCTTTATTAACTGCCTTGAAAGTGACTAGTTAGCCTTGAGAATTGAGACACGGGTCACTTAAAGAATACAAAAAATATGGGATCTAGAATTATAGGATCTGGGAACTTGCGTTCTGAAAGAATGAATGAATACAACTGAAACATGGTTGGCAGGATTCTCCGGGCTCCAGAGAACATTATTGTTCCTTATGATTTTTCCCAAGCCTCCAAAACTTGGCCTATGCTTTCTTCATCTACATCTCTAATGTTGTCCCACTGCCTTTGGACAGCCTCTAATGCCTCCTGAACATCTTCAGCCCCGCTCCAGAATTCATCCACCATCTTGATGGCATCATGTGATCGGATCATTGTTTTGGACAATTTGGATAGCCTTCCCTGGTCAAAATCTCTGGCAGGTGGATATAGGGACTCCATCCACTCATCGAACTTGCTGAGGACATAGTCCTCTAGGGTACATGTCCTAGTGGTGAAGGGATCAACTTGCGATACTCTAGCCACAAATGCTTGAAACAAACCCAAGGGGTATTGGGTCGCTGTCACTTTCTCTTTCAAGACCTTAACCAGTTCCTTGCATACCTCACTCCTGAGGACAAGTCTGGAGTACTAGGCCTAGATGGAATCATATGATTCATCTCCCAAAATCACCACCTTTGTGGTGACTTCCTCTCCTATGTTGCGGATTTCTTCCAGCCCGGCCTTCCATTTTTCATACTTCACTAAATCTTGCTCCCATATAATAGCAGAGCCTTTTTCCTGGTTGAGAAAAACATTGACTCGATAAAGGTCTGGGAGGGACACCACCAGAAATTGTCTCATGGCAGTCACTTGCTCGGTGGCCCACCCATCCACAACTTGTGCTTTCTTCTTCATGATTTTTAGAGAATCCACATCACCCTGCGCAAGCGACAATCCGAAGGAAGGGGTTCCAGGGTGGACCTCAGACAAGGGTTGTGTAAGTTCTGCTAGAAGCGCAAGGAGATTGGCATTTGTCTCTCTTTCCTCCTTCAGCTTCTGGCCTTGCTTGACATATCTAGCCTCTATTGCTTTGGTGGATTCTTTTAGTAAATCTAGCTCACCCTGTTTGTCTCTCCTCCCCAATGCTACTTATATTAAGTTGTAATCCTTGGGCCTTACAGTTGCGGCCTCTGCATCTGGTGGGGGTGTTGCAATAATTGCAACTGCACTACCTGCTGGATTAGTCTGGAGACTATGGATTGTCCGTGCTTTCTTGGGATTTTTAGCCTCTGCATTCTTGGCCATCATTTTTGCCAATGAGAGCGTAGTGTCTGAGGTCATCATTGGGGCCTTCCTATTCTTTGAGTCGATCAGCCATTGGGGCGACTGGGGCAGCTATGCTATTAAGACCTATTCACTGGGATTCCTTTCAGAATTTGGTGGCACATTCCCAGAGTGCACATTGTCTTTGGGCTCTTTCTCCCGCTCTTGCTCTGGTTCCTTTTCTTGTTCTTGTTCTTTTTATTTTTCCTGTTCTCTGGAACCTTTGATGTTTTTCTCCATACTGGCATCTTCCATTGTACTATTCGGAGCCTTTTCCCTGGTCTCAATATTATCTATATTTTTAGGGACTTTGTCCCTCTCAGCGTCAGCTGATTCTATATTTTCACTATCCGGGACCTCCAGATCTATCTGCTGCTGTTGTTCTTGGGCCTTATTGGCCTCATCTATTGGAATATTTTCCTCCACCAGAACATCCTCTAGAGGTGGGTGAGGTCTTTGGCCAAAATTTAACAAGGCGACTACCATTACTACCTCACTGAATGTGCTCCAGGGCAGTTGATCGCCCGGAGTAACCAAAGGAGTTTGGAGTGTGATGATCAAGGGTACAGTTGATCCCATGGGTCCGAGTTCCCTGATCATTAGTTTCTTGTCTGTGGATTGCCTTAGTGTGTTCTTGGTCTCTTGGACCAGTATCTTCTCCTGCTCGGGCCCCATTTGTACTTCTTCCTGAGCCTCTTGGTCAAATGTATCATTTTCTACCAGGATTTCCTTTTCTAGGGGGCCTCTTCTTTGTCCTAAGCTGCAATCTCCTCTACTGCATGACCTATGCCTTGTTGGATGTCCATGAGCTCCTCCACCAAGAAATTATCATCAAAATCATCATGCGGGGGCGAGGAGTCCAAAATATCCTTTAGTTAGGGAGAGTTTGAACTGACATCCACCAGGGGAATAGATGGCATATCGGGACTGGTGGCTATGCTTGGTGTAGGGGTCACCTTCTTCTTATTTTTTCTTATCAGCAGAGCCCCAGTGTCCAGAATACTAGTAGACTCCACCTCAGTGAAAGTCTGTCTACTCATCATTGCTGCCAACGACGGGGATCCCACCAGGCGAGCAGATGCCATTGGAGCTACAAGGAGGCTGGAGGATAGCTGCATACTTATCTGCTGGCTAGCCAGCTTTTCTGATTCCATTTGCTGATGTAGCTGAGCCATCAGAAGGGTGGGAACTTTTGGAGGCACTTTGAGGGCTGGGACACCCTCTTTATCTTTCCCTTTTCTTGTGTTTGGTTCAGTAGCCACAGAAGATGAAGAAGGTCTGGCACTGGTTGAAGAGGGAATGACCTTTTTGACCATTGGTTTCTTTTGGGCACTCTTGGGGCATGCCCAGGTAAAATACTGGTGACTTTCTTCTATAATGGGGTGACATACCCTTTCAATTTTTAGGTCCTCGGGGGTGGCCCAATCCACCAGAGGAAGATCTATCTTGTCTAGCCATTGTTCTTTATATGCTAGATTCTCCAGTGGCCCATCATCTTTAAAGCCTTTCAGGAAAGTCTGAAGGTCAAGTGCTTTCATGAGCCCTTTTCTCATCCATGAATGTTGTCAGGCTCGGAGATCAAAAATGTCTTGGCAGTCTGCCCAAAAGTCTTCAATATCTACTTCATGCGGTGGGGATGCTTGGGGAAGTGTTACAAAAATCTTGCCGAGAGGATCGTAGTTCTTCCGGGCATGGTGGAATTCCACCAGTAGCCCCAGGTTCTTCAGTTCAATGTCTGCCTCCCGGGCTGCAGTGAGGCCGCATGTATAATTCCCACATGAAAAAGGGAATGGAATGTTGATGACCTTCTTCAATGTGAAGAAGGCGTGTAGATCCATCATCTACCGACAAAACTCTAAAATAATAATTTTATCCCCACAGTATCGGGGAAGAAGATGGGGCTTCCCGTTGAAGCCTATCACCCAAATGTAGGTGTGATGTTGGAATTGAATGAAATAGCAGTCGTAGGAGTTGACTATAGTCATTGTCGCTTGTGAAAGTCTATACCTAGAATCTCGAGTAAGTGTTAGAATGTTGTGGTAGACAAAAGTATTGTTTACCCAGCAGAAATTTGAGAAACTAAGTTCCCATTGCACTTGGGGATAATGATCCCACAGTGTCATTTGGCTCGGGCCGTTTCCAAGATCCCCAACTGTTCCCAAACCCAGAAAAGTCGGTCTTTGTTGTGCTAGTTCCCATAGCATGTATGACATCATGTAGAACTTGGAATTCTAGGCAATGGCCTTCAGCTTCTTGTCTACGTGATTGGATATGAGGGCTGCCTAGTTGAAAGTATGACTGCAAGTGGTGATGCAGTATAGAAAGTAGTACATCCATGCCGAGAAATCCTGAGCATGGGGAAATCCAAAGATCTTGCATAAAAATACAATGCCCACCTGATTGGGCTCTCTGAACTCCCCATGGGGAATCTCCACCTTCATCCTCTTGTAATCCCTCTTTGGGACTTTCAGCCAGTGGCTGTTGATATGTTTCTAGGAAATGAGTTCAGCACCCTCAAACTCCTGCAATGTCTGGAGTCGATTCCAGGTAATGGATCCATTGAACTATGGGATCCCCAGCCCCGAGGCAAAATTTGTTGCATCCAGGGTGACGATTGTTGCAAGGTATTGTAGTGGCTGGGGATCTAGGAGTAAGACGATTTGAGTTGGCGTGTTATACAATGTTGCTAGTTGGAGTATTAACTCTGGTGATTGCACTGAACAAGGAAATTTTTCCACCTTGATGATGCTGGAGGCGGCGATCTGAGTGGCCAGATTATCTCTAGTGGCCTTCAATCTGTAAATGGCTTGAATCAAGCCTTGTATTTCCGCCCAAGGCCCAGGCCATGTGTCCATTACCTCTTGAACCTTGGACTCTATTTTTTATCCCACAATGGTACCATCCTTGGGGTATTTGGAGGTCAAGGGAAGCTTCACCAATAACCTCTCGGCCTTAGTTTTGATGGCCGCTTGGGTGGACGTGGTAGGAAGCTCTAGGCTAGAAGGAGGGATGATCACTTTAGACATCTTTGATCAACTTATCCACAACCTGCAAGACCGGAGAACTGTTAGAACATGATATATATATATAAAGAATACTAGAACTCTAGGGAAAACCATCACCACCCTGCATTTGTTCATTAAGTGTTAGCATACATTAAAAGTCCCAGAATACTTGTCATAAACATGAATAGGACTTTGGGAGAAATCAAACCAAATGAAAAGGGGGAAACACAGGACAAGGAATTGCTTAGGGCCCAGACCGGATAATCTAGCCATTGTCATGCTAATGTGACTAGTAAGAAACCATATTTGGCTGACGTGGGTTGGCACGTGCTCAGGTGGCAGGTGACATAAAGGCATTAATGGCGACAAGTGAGCTGATATAGGGTAAAATAAATGCCAGATGGGATATGGTTTGAATACCCACTCGTGGGAAATTAATCCTACCATTAAGGTGATGAGATGGAGGAGAGAGAAAACTACCATGGCTCAAATCAGTGAGGTGCCGAGTTTGAACCGTGGCAACTCTGTCTTGACGAGCTCGGTCTCATGGGTGAAAATGCATGACAGAGCACAAGGAACTCGCAAGCTCAGATGGATATATAGGATATATATACATACATAAAAATATAGAGGGCCGAGGGTCGAAACACATATATATAAAATATACAAAAATATACAACATTTACAAGCCTTTACAAATTTACAACTATACACATATATGCATGAACTAATCTAAGGCAATGTACATTATTGACATTAATCTACAACTGCGTAGAAGGAAAAAAACCTTCTGGCAGAGCCAACCCACCAATGGGCTGCAAAACCCAAAATGAAACACGAAATGCAAAGCTAGCAGAACAAGAAAAGACCCAAGAACAAAAGGAAACAACAAGAAAAACATAGAAATAGCAAGAAACCAGAGAACCTACCTAAAATCTGAAGAAGAGCAGGGAAAGAGCACACTAGGAGCACTCTCATAACTAGTTCTACCTTCAAATGACCATGAAAAGGTACCTCGAATCAACTGGCAAAAACCCACTAAGCACAGAGTAATCACAGCTTAATCACAATTTAGTCACCTAAGAATCGCTCTGAATGCACAAGTGTTTAATCACGATAACTGAAAAAGTGGTGTGTAATTACTATTTATACCCGAGGTAAAAAGCTAGTTACCCTCTTCTCCATGAACTTTGAAATGGGAAAACCTCTAGACTCCAGGCTTGGGGATTCCACACAACCATACCTTCTTGCGAGAAGAAGACATCGTGACAGAGAATCCCAGAGTCTAGAATATGGCTCTGGAAAGAACAACCAACTCTGGGACCGGGTCCCGGAGCCACGAAAGACAAAAGCAAAAAGAAAATAACCCCCCCAGGGAAGGAAAGCTCGGAGAACGAAACAAAGAAAACAAAAGACAAGGCAAGAGCCAAAGCAAAAAAGGGGGACCCAACATTTTGCACCCAAAATGTAGGGATGGGTATGCAAGGCATAACAGAACAGAGATGATGATACTGACACAGAATCTGATGAAGGCACTGAGATGGTATTTTTAGCCATGAAGGATGATTCAAATGAAGAAGAAAGGTATGTAGAGACTGCACTCATATCTAAGGTTAGTAAGAATGATGTCTGGATTATATATAGTGGTTGCACTCACCACATGACTGGTGATAAACAAAAGTTTGAAACTTTTGAATACTATAATGGTGGATCAGTAAGAATGGGTAATGACACACCTTGTCCAGTTGAAGGTAAAGGAACCATAATGTTGAATAACCTGATCAAATTTAAAATGCTTACTGGGTAAAAGGACTTAATTATAATCTATTGAGTGTTTCACATCTAAATAATACAGGTCACCGAGTATCATTTGAAAATAAGAAGGCAAAGATCTTTAATGAATCAGGAAGGTTGATCCGAACTGGTAAACAGACAAAAGGTAACCTTTTATATCTTGATGACATTAACACCACTTGTTTAATGGCTAGAAATGAAGACATATGGTTGTGGCATAAAATACTATGCCATGTGAATTTTGACAACATGATAAAGATAAGAAATAAAATGAAAGTAAGAGGCTTACCGAGCATGTCAAAGCCCGAACATATCATGTGCAAGAATTGTCAAAATGGTAAAATGACAAAGTCTAGTTTCAAGAGTAAAGCACATACATCTAATGCAATTCTAGAATAGTCCATACTGATTTATGTAGACCCATGAGGATAAAGAGTTACTATGGAGATATGTATTTCATTCTCTTTGTAGATAATTATTCTAGAATGATGACAGTTATGTTTCTAAAAGATAAATCAGAAGCATTCAAGATGTTTAAATGGTATAAGGCTATGGTAGAAAAAAAAGTGGTAAGGAATTGAAATGCTAAAGATCATATAGAGGAGGGGAATTTTTTTATGATGAATTCACTAACTATTGAAATGAGAATGGAATTAAAAGATAGGTTGTTGCACCAAGAACACCACAACAAAATAGAATTGCTAAAAGGAGAAATAGATTAATTGTTGATTGTGCAAGAACACTGATGATAGAGAAAAGAATCACTCAAACATTCTGGAGGGAAGCTATCAATACTGATGTCTACACATTGAATAGAGTACAACTGAAGAAGGACACAAAGAAGACACCCTATGAGATATGGTATGGTTACACACCCAATGTAAGTTACTTTAGAATCTTTGGAAGTCAATGTTATATTTTGAAAGATGATAGAAGTGGAAATCCTGACTCCAAAAGTGAAGAAGGTATCTTTCTAGGGTATTCCACCAAGAGCAAGGCTTATAAATGTCTTAACAAGTCCTCTAACAAGATCATTGAAAGTGAAAATGTAAGAATAGATTAATATACAGAGAAAAATGATGAGGAAAGAAAAAGAGAACTAGAAGACTACAATAGGTTTTTTTATACTAAAGAACCTGACACTCTACCTGAGCAACAGTGTATCGCTCCTGAGAAATAGAACATTGCACCCGAGCATCAGGCTATAATTACCAAAAAATCAGGAAAATCCTCAAGATGATGTTCTAAGTGATGGAGATCAGAATGAAGGTCAAGAAGATGATCAGAATGATGGACAAAGAGATAAACAAAAACTTGCCAAGTATGTCAGAAGACATCATCCATAGAATCAGATCATAGGAGACAAGAAGGCTGGAATGAGAACAAGAAGTAAGTCACCAAACACTAGATGTTTAATTTGTGATTTTGAGCCTAAATCTGTTAATACTGCACTTGAAAATGAGGAATGGGTCAGTGATATGAATGAAGAGATAGAACAGATTGAGAAGAACAAGACATGGACACTAGTACCGAGACCTGATGACAAGAATGTCATCAGTACCAAATGGATATTCAAAAACAAGCTAAATGAGAATGGAGAAGTCACAAGGAATAAAACAAGATTAGTATGCAAGGGGTATGCACAAGAAGGTATTGACTATGAAAAAGCTTTTGCACCTATTGCTAGACTAGGAGTTAGAATTCTTCTTGCTTATGCTACATACAAAGGATTCAAGGTATACGAGATGGATGTCAAATCTGCAGTCCTAAATGGAATACTGGAAGAAGAGGTATACATTGAACAAATAGAAGGGTTTGTTGATCTAGACAAGAGAAACATCGTATGTAGACTACATAAAGCCTTGTATGGATTTAAACAAGCACCTAGATCCTGGTATGAAATAATTCACTCCTATCTCATAAGCGTTGGATTTGTAAGAACAAGCGAAAATAGCAATATGTACTTAAAAGAAGATATTGATGATAACATTGTGATTGCTGAAATATTTGTTGATGATATCATATTTGGGGATAATGATATGTTATGTAAATCATTTTCTAATGAAATGAGAAAAGAGTTTGAAATGTCTATGTTTGGGGAGATCAAATTCTTTCTTGGTCTACAGATTATTCAACAAGATGCAAGCATATACATCACTCAATCCAAATACATCAAGTAAGTGCTAAAGATATTCAAGATGGAAGATTCCAAGATAGTTGGAACACCTATGGAAACCAGATGTAAGCTAACAAAAGAAGACAAATCAAATGAGCTAAATCAAACCTTGTATAGATCAATGATTGGAAAACTAATGTATGGTGTTCATACCAGACCAGATATAGCACATGCAGTTGGAATAGTTGCAATATTCTCTACTAATCCCAAAGAATCACATATGGCTGTTGTCAAGAGAATCCTGAGATATCTAAAGAACACCGAGGACTATGGCTTATGGTGTAACAAAAAGGGTAACTAATACCAGTGCAATAAACATATCAAAGAATCCAGTCATGCATTCTAAGTCTAAGCATATTTCTATAGAGTATCACTACTTAAGAGAACAAGTGCAAGCAAAAGAAGTGATAATAGAATATGTTCTCCAAGGAACAATTAGCTGACATATTTACCAAGCCATTTCCAAAAGATACATTTGAGAACCTAAGATAGAGACTAGGGGTCCAACCCTTGTCTATCGGTTAGTAAGCTGACTAAGGAATTGCATCAGCCTATACACAGATCAGAAGATCATTCATGTTGATGCAAGTAAGGAAATGGACTGCAAAGATACATCTGTACACAGCAAGGTACAAATCTGCACCAAGCACCAGAGATAATTTTGGCTAATATAGAGTTGTATTGATGATGGATAGGGAAATTCAAGGAGTATATTATAAAAAGGTGAAAGGATATAACTTTGGCATAATAAAAGTTTACTTTGGCATTGTTGTCAAAGGGAGAGAAGTTCCTAAGAAACCAAAGGGAGAGAATATCTAGAATATCCAAAGGGAGAGATTACATATGAAATATTCATCAAAGGGAGAGAATACATACTAAGGGAGAGATTGTTGTCAAAGGAAAAAGAGATGATGAAGGAGAGGAACATTCAAGGTAGAGCACATATAAGAAACATAATCAGAAGTTGATAGATCTATCTAGTAAAGGGATTGAAGGTTGAAGAAAGCACTCTGCAAGAAACAAATCTAAGCCATATGAGCTTACCGAGAGCTAGACATTTGTATAAGTTATAGAACAATAAATTTGGTAGTTTGATGAACTAAAACTTGATATATTTCATATTGTATTAGAAATAATATAGTGTGATAATGTAGTGTGTTTCCATCAATGCCAAAGGGAGAGATTGATGAACCATAATTGATTGAATGATTGAAGATGTTAAGTTGATCACCGAAATGCAAAAAGATAATGCAAGACATTAAATTAGTTAATGGATTGTATGATAATTGATGTCAAATTGATATAATCTAATTGGTTATATAAAAAGTGTCAAAGACTTCAGAGAACTAGAAAGATAAAGGTTATGCTTCATGTAATGCATAAAAGATCAGCATTCACTAAGTGACTACAAACACCGATGGGAAGTGCACCCTGATGGACAGATAAACTTAAAAGTAAAGACACAGTTACACCCGAGAAAGAAACCTAACAAGCATTACTGACGAGCTAAATCACAAGCATTACCAATGAGAAGAACTTCACAGTGATGCCCGACGGACACACAACCCCGACAGAGATGCCCGAGGAGAACTGAAGTGTTGACGGAAGCTAACAAGAGTTGAAACACCAAAAAGAATGGAAGTTCAAAAATGAAAAAAGACTTAGCTGGTGAGAGATAATGAAGGATTTAACTGGTTGTTAATATTTTTTTCATCGACAAGTTTGAAGCTAGAGATAAGAAAGAGTTTTAAAGCAGTTTTATTACAGTTGGAAAGAAGATATCTTTGAGATAAAATAGGAGTAAAATGTTTAAAGAAAGATTGGCTAGAATTGCGGATCATGCCAAGAACATGAAAGTTAAGAACTTAGAAATAGTGATATCATGTCTATAAAGAGACAATCTAATTCATTATGAATTAGGGGAGTGAATAGAGAAAAGGATGCTGAAGAGAAACTGATGAAGAACAACTTCAAATAGTCCTGATCAATCAAGTTGAAGAACATAGCTATATTTCTACGGACACTAAGCAACAGAGAAGCACAACATCACCGAGAAGAAAGAAGTGGATAAAAGGTATTGAAAAGATACATTGATCAAAAAGGTATTATGAGCTTACAATAGATTTGAAAATATGCAAGTCTATAGTTGTATATGTGAACAGATCATTTACTATTTCAATTTAACCATTGGATCATAAAGTCTCTTAACTGAGCAGGACTTAACAATCCTTTCTATATTGAGATACATCCCAATGAGTATCAAAAAGTTTGATCATGAAGATAGCATGAGATGCCAGATACCATTTGATAAACTATATTGGGTTTGGTTATAGAAGGTAGCATAGAGATGCCCGATATCAAGTGACAAACTATTCTATTTAAATCTTCTAACAAGGTCACACCTAATAGTGTGTCTGTAACCTTTAACAGGGTTGGCTCTTCACTAAGCTCACTTCAGAAGAGTAAAAATTTTGGGTTACCGGTCCCAAGTTGTTTTTCCCTTAACAAGGTTTCCACATTAAAAATCCATGTGTCAATGTGTTTATGATTCATTAATTTAGTGTTTTACATTACACATAAATAAATCTAGATGGATCGGTATACACTAAGTCATTTATTGTATTTTGGTAAATGAAAGACTGCTAATTGGTAAACAGCAAGAATAAGGTTTAACAGTGAACTCTGAGCAGTAGTTATTTTTTAAGATTATTTGAAGGCATTCATCTTGTAGGACTGAAGATAACTAGAGGCTTAATATTGCAGAACTAAGTTTTTGGGTTGATTTATTGGAATATTTTTGAGGCCACTGATTCAGCCCCCCCCCTCTCAGTTATTCTAATAGTACATACTAGAGAAGATATAGCACATGCAGTTGGAATAGTTGAAAGATTCTATGCTAATCCAAAGGAATCACACATGACTACTGTCAAAAGAATTCTGAGATATCTAAAGAATACCGAGGACTATGGTCTCTGGTATAATAAAGAAGGAAAATTTGAGCTTCAAGTCTATACAGATGCTGATTGGGCTGCAAACATAGATGATGGAAAGAAAACAAGAGGAGGAGCATTCTTTATGGGTGAAAGACTTGTCACATGGATAAGTAAAAAGCAAGGATGCATCTGACAGTTCACTGCAGAAGCAGAATATGTGGTTGCTGCTGCAAATTTCTCTAACATTGCATGGATCAAGCAATTACTAGAAGGTATGAATATGAAAATTCTTGAACCAGTAATTATCTATTGTGATAATACTAGTGCAATAAATATTCCAAAGAACCCTGCCATGCATGCTAAGACAAATCATATTGCTATCAAGTATCATTACTTAAGAGAACAAGTACAAGAGAAAGAAGTGATACTGGAAAATGTACAATCAAAGGAACAATTAGCAGACATATTCAAAAAATCATTTCCTAAAGATACATTTGAGTACCTAAGGAAGAGAGTAGGGGTCTGACTCTTGTCTGCTGGTCACTAAGTTGACTAGGAGGCTGCATCAACCTACACATTATCAGAAGATCAATGATGTTGATGCAAGATGAGAATAGACTACAAGGATATATTAGTACAGAGCAAGGTACTTATCTACACCAAACACCAGAGTTATTGTATTGCTGATGGACAGGAAATTCAAGGAATATATTAAAAAAAGAAGATATAGTTTGGCATTGATGTCAAAGGGAGAGAAGTATTCAATGAAATATATTGTTTTCTAAGGGAAAATAGATATGAAATATCTATCATAATCATCCAAAGGGAAAGAAAAGAAATATCCATCAATAAGAGGAACAGTCAAAGGGGGAGAAAACATTAGAGAAAGATTCAAAATAAAATTCATCTAAGGGAAAGAATTGAAAAGTTAACACTGCATATCTATCCAGAAAAGGGAGAAGAGATTCTACAACAAAGGGAGAGATAGAATTAGAAGTTGCTACATCTATCTAGTGAAGGGAATACAGAATGAAGAAAGTACTCTACAAGAAGAGCTTACTGAGAGTCAGATATTTGAATTGGTTATAGAACAATAATTTTGGTAGAGACTGATGAACTCTAATTGATATATTTCATATTGTATTAGTAGTATGTATTATGTTGCCATCAATGCCAAAGGGAGAGATTGATCAACTATAATTGATTGAATGTTTCAAGATGACAAAGTTGATGATCACCGAGATGCAAGAAGCAAATGCAAGACATTTAATCAGTTAATGTATTGTATTGTCATTGATGTCAACTTAATATGGTATGATTTCTCATACACATTCTCACAATGCTTAAAGATCTAAAGAGAAAATTTTTTTGTCATCGGTAATCATGTACATTGAGTGATAATAAGCCCTGACAGACAGTGAACCCCGAGCACAGAAGTTCACAGTGTTAACCTACGGATAGTGTTACCTGATAGATAGTGTTACCCAAGCAAGAATTACCGAGATAACTATAGTTTTCACTGAACAGAACTAAAGTTGATGCCTAGGCTATCTATAGTAGTCACCGAGCACAACTAAAGTGTTGACCGACAAGAACTGAAGTTAGGATACGATAAAACCACAAAGTGGCAGGAGCTAAAGATAGAGTTAACTGATTGTTTACTTTGTTTTCATCGATCAGTTAAAAGCTAAAGATAAGAAGAAAATTTAAAGCATGTTTTATTCTAGAAAACAAGGAGAGATTTGCGAAATAAAACTAAAGCAAGCATGGAGAGCTTTACAGATCAAGAAGTGATCAACAAAGAAAATAAGAAGGACAAGAAATGGTGAAATCATGTCTATATAAAGAGACAAGTAATTCATAAGAAACGGGGGAAGAAAGAGGAATGATGAAGAGAATTTTTCTAAAGATAGAACTCTTCATATAGACCTGATCATACAAGCTGAAGAATAGAGCTAAAGAATTTTGCAGACATTGAACAACAGAGAAGCAACAACATTCACCGACCAGAAAGAAGTGGAGAAAAGGAATTGAAGAGAACATTGATCAGAAGAGGTATTATGAGCTTACAATAGATTTGGAAATCTGTAAAGATTAAGTTGTATTTATGAACAGATCATATATTGATTCAGTTTAACCATTGATTCAGAAAATCTCTTACCAGAGCGGGATTTAACCATCCTTTATATATTGAGATACATCCCAAGGAGTATCAAAAGGTTTTCATGTTGACAACATAGTGAATGCTAGGTCAAGTGATAAACTATTAGTTTTAAATCATCTAACAAGGTCGCACTTAGCAGTGTATTTGTAACCTTTAATAGGGTTGGCTCTTCACCGACCTCACTTCAGAAGAGTAAAAATTTTGGGTTACCGGTCCTAAGTGGTTTTTCTCTTAATAGGGTTTCCTCGTTAAAAATCCATGTGTAAAATGTGTATATGGTTCATTTCTTTGATTTTTTTCTTTATACATTACTAAAATAGGATTGATCGGTAGACACTAAGTTATTTACTGTATTTCGGTAAAGGTTAAGAAAAGATAGACCGCTATTCGGTAAAGCTTAAGGAAAGGATAAAAATTATAAACACAGAGAATTATATACATGTTAGATTCACACAAGGCATACATCTTGTAGGACTAAAGATAACTAGAGGTTTTATATTTGAGAAAAAAAAATTTGGTTGAATTATTGGATTAATTTTTGAGGCCATTGATTCACCCCCCTCTCAGTACCCCCTCTTAGTTATTCTAATATATATATATATATATATAGATACATATATATACATATATGTATATATATATACATATATATATGTATATATATATATATATATGTATATATATGTATATATATGTATATATATATATATGTATATATATGTATATGTATATATATATATATGTATGTGTGTATATATATGTATATATATACATTAATATATAAATACATATATATGTGTATGTGTGTGTGTGTGTCTGTGTGTGCATACCATCAACAAGCACGGCTATCCCAACAAAGAAAAACACTTTGAGAGGATATCCTCTTTGCTACTCTTTTGTACATTCTACCTTGCATGCTTCACAACCTTCAAAATATATAGAATTTCCTCTTTCTAAGAGAAACTCATTCTAAGCATTAAAGGTAGAGGAACCAGCCTTTTTTTTTTAGGTAGTCATGGAATGCCTCAGACCCTCTAATAAAGAAACAGGGGCCTGCTTTATTAGATCACCCATTTTTTCTTGAAAAACTCCTACAAAAAAACAAAAAATAGAAATAATTTTTACTTATGATCAAATATTGTTTTCCCATTTTAAATGCCTCCAGCAGCTATCTTAGTCTCTCTACTACTTCAATATATTTCTTATGAGAACAAAAATAAAATCTAAATCTTTCTAGGTGTTAATCTACTGAACTTTTGAGTTGGGGAAAATATTTTTGTAGCATGTCAAATGAAATTGTTATATGGAAGATAAAATTTATTCATTTCCACCCATTTCTTGACATGTATGCGAGAATGTGTAAACATAAAGAAGGTAGGTGGACTGGTTGCAGGTTTAGGCTAGGAATGTTTTTAACATTTTTGGGAAAAAAGAACCAAATTGATTGTGTTGTGAAAGAATGCACTACAACACGTAATGCCCAAACAGAAACCCTAATCAAAAAATATTAGGCCTATACAAAAATGGCAACCAAAAAACATTGGATTTTTACCCCCTTCCTCTTTATCGGGGCATTCTCTTGCATAGGAGTTTGGAATGCCTCCAGTTTGGAAAATGGGAATCTACCAGGGTTGAGGTGGTCTTTTCAAAATGGTCTTGTTAATGTATGCAATGCACTGCCAAAGATGCTAGGAAATGCATGTTCTCATCTTGGAATTATTTTTTCCTCTCTGACAATGCAAGATATGAGTGCACCATCTCCTGTAGCAGAACTCATATACTGTGTGTTCTTATTCTTTGGACTTTGTATTTTTCTCTAATGGTCTATTGCCACAACCTTATGCCCAATAAAATCACTGATAAACATTTTTTAAATATTTTGAACTTAAGAATTTTGCACCTTTCTCTGATTGATGTAGAGTTGCATATCTGAAGATTGACCTATTGTCCCTTATCTCTCTTTTAGGACTTATACACCAATCCCACCTTATCCAATTATTTCCCAAAGAAGTGTTATACCCTTCCAAGAGTTACCTTTGAACTTGGTAACCTACTAAAGACTCTTGCTACACTACTTGGTAAACTCTCTAGAGTTCTCAGTTGAGTACTCTGTACACCGTCAAACTTGGTTACTATTCTTCTTTGTCTTCACCGAATGGTCTCGGTGGCAGCTTCTGGTTGCTTGATAGTGTTCCTAATTCTATTCTCACTCATGTGTGTTCCTCTGGTTAGATGTCTCAACAAGTTATTTTTCCTTTTTTTATGTCTTCAACCTCTTGAGTCTTTGAAACCTCTACAAATACATCCCTAACTTGCAATTCTTAAGTGACCAATGAATTAAACAAGAAAAGTGACAAGTTAGGGTTCCCTTTTAGAAACACAATCAACAATGGAGTTTTACTCGACCAGTCTGAACAAAATGAATTAATCTCCCTCTTATGATGACCAAGTAAACTTAAACCAAAAGCATATGGGCGTTAAATATCCAAATTAAATTTCATGGTGGCCACTTAGTTACACCAATCTAAGAAAGGTCATACAGTACACAAAAAAAAATCTCAGGAAAATGAAATGTTGTTTTTATTCACATCCACCAAGAATCATACAATTTTATCAAATCTCCTTCAATCTCATCCAATCTTCTCCAACTTCTCCAAAATTGTCCAACTCCCATTTGGATAGACATTTCCTATTACAAATAGACTATTTCCAACAACCATAACCGTATTTTGAATAGTTATGACTATTGGGACCAAAATATCAACTTCTCAGTGACTTTCAACAAAACATCCTTATAACTTAACATTATTAGTCTTAACACACGGTCTTGTCAGCCTAAGGAGACCCAGGGTTTATAAAACACCTTTAGGACCCTTAGCCTTACAAGATAAATCAAAACATCATTGGGTTTATTATAAGGATACAACCTTATTACATCAACTGGACCCTTGGAAGACATGATGTGGTGCTTTGTACCATACTCCTTGGGCTAAAAAGAGCTCAAGTATCAAGTGAGTTGTAAGATCGGAAAGATTTTCTCCATATTTATTAATAGCCTTCTCAATTATCCATGTGACATCTTTTGAAGGTGTTTTCTTCCATGTGACCAAGAAATCGAAGTAGTTTCTCCTCCTTATCTTCTGACTAACACTTTTGTCCAAAATGAATTCTACCTAAGGTTTTGAAAGCTTTGGAAATTTTTTGTGCAAATCTTTCTGATCTTCACCTCTGTCACCTGCATCACAAATATTACTAATATAACCCTTATATGCATAAATATTAGATACATTAAATATTGGCAACAAACCAATATCAGAGGGTAATTCATTTTTGTAGGCATTGTTGCCAAATCTCTTAAGGATCTTGAAAGGTCCTATCTTCTTCATCATCAATTTGGTGCGCTTTTCTTTATGAAATCTCTCCTTCTTAAGATGAATCATGACCATATCTCCCACCTGATATTGCAAATCACTTCTCTTATTTTCAGCATTTTGTTTATATCATTCAGTCACATGTTTCAAATTGTCTTGCACCTGTTAATGAATGTCTTTCATTAGCTTTGCAAATTATTCTTCTTGTGAACTTCTTTTCTCTATGTATTTGACATCTCTTAACTCCAAGACACCCCTTGGCTATGAGCCATAAACAACCTGAAATGGACTAAGACTAGTACACCTCTTTACTGAGTCATTATATGAAAATTCTAACTATGG
This sequence comes from Thuja plicata, assembly GCA_018584345.1. NCBI lineage: Eukaryota > Viridiplantae > Streptophyta > Pinopsida > Cupressales > Cupressaceae > Thuja > Thuja plicata. Next base: position 826,002 of record MU227175.1, read on the forward strand.
AAATATAACATCCCAACTAGTTCCATGTTCCTTTGTAAGACATCTTAATAGATTACCAAGAGACATTTTTATCACCTCTATTTGACCATCTGAATGAGGGTGATAAGAAGATGAAAAACATATTTTTTTCCCAATCTCTTCTAGAGAGTTCTCCAAAAATGTCCTATTAACTTAGAATCCCTATCATAAATAATAGACAATGGAAAACCATGGATTCCAACAATATTCTTAAAGGATATCCCCACAATATGAGATGCATCATGTTTTGTTTTACACGATAGAAAATAAGCCATTTTTGAAAATCTATCCACAACTACATACACACTATCATAACTAGATTTAGTTCTAGGGAGTCCTAATACAAAGTCCATACTTACCAAATCCAAGGGTTTATTAGGGATTGGAAGAGGTGTGTATAAACCTGCATTTGATGTGTTCCCTTTGGATTTTTGACAAATCAAACACCCTTCCACATACTTTCTTACCTTTGTCTGCATCCTCGGCGAGAAATAAAATCTCCTCACTAGTTCAAGGGGTTTGTCAACTTCAAAATGTCCTGCCATACTACCAAAATGCTTTTCCTTTATTATATTCTCTCTCATCAATCCTTTGGGTATAAAAATTTTACTTCCTTTGAATAGTAATCATTCTTGTAAGATGAAATCATAAAATTTAGTATGATACATATCATTCATATTCATGCAAACTTGATAAGCCTCTTTAATATCTTCATCACTCAGGTGCATGTCCTTCATGGAGTGGATCCCTACACTTTCCAACTAAACCTCTTTTCCTGTCAAATTCCTCCTACTAAGGGAACTATCTACCTTGTTGGAAATCCCTTTCTTATGCTTGACGGTGAAGGTGTAGGATTGTAAAAACTCCATCCACTTCATATGTTTTTGGTTCAACTTTTCCTATCTATTCAAGAAACTAAAAGCATGGTTGTCAGTAAACAAAACAAATTCTTTAGGTAATAAATAATGCCTCCATTTCCTAAGTGATTTCACCATAGCATAGATTTCTAGATCATAAGTTGATTAATTTTGTTTTTCTTCATTTAGTTTTTCACTAAAGAAGGCAACACACCTTCCTTCTTGGCTCAAAACCCCTCTAATAGCCTTGTTACTAGCATCACATTCGACTATGAAAACCTTGTGAAAATCTAGTTAAACCAGTATATTTTGATCTCCCACTCCCCATTTAGAATACTCAAATGCTTTGTTTGCATTCTCGGTCCACACAAAATTACATTTCCTACCTCCCTTTATAGTATCTATCATCGGAGGACACAAACCACTAAAATTCTTAATAAATTTTTTGTAAAAACTTGAGAGTCCATAAAAAATTTTGACCTCTGATGCAGATCCTAGGGTTGGCCAATTTAGAATTGCTTCAACCTTAGTGGAATCCATCTGTAGAATGTATTGTTATATCACAAAGCCAAGAAATACAAGTTCCTCCTACATGAACACACTTTTTTCCAATTTTATTTTTAGTTTCTCTTCATGAAGTTTCTTCAAAACTAGCTTGAAATGTCTTAGGTTCTCATCCCTAACCTTACTAAAAATTAGTATATCATCTAAGTATACTACAACAAACTTTTTAATGTAAGGTTTCAAGACTTCATTCATAAGTCTCATAAAAGTGCTTAGTGCATTAGAGAGCCCAAAAGGCATTACAAGCCACTCAAAAAGACATTCTATTGTTTTGAAGGTTTTTTTTCACTCATCTCCCTCTCTTATCTTTATCTGGTGGTAGCCACTCTTTAGATCCATCTTTGAGTAGTATTTTTCCCCTCCTAGGCAATAACAGGTCTTCTATCCTCAGCGTGGGAAACCTATACCTTATAGTGATTTTGTTTATAGCGCTAGATTTTGTACAAAGTCTCCATGTCCCTTGTTTCTTGGGAGCTAATACTACAGGAACTACATATGGACTAATGTTATTCCTTATAAACCCTTTAGTCATCAACTCTTCAATCTGTCTTGCAATCTCCTTGTTCTAATATGGAGTAATTTTATAGGCATCTTTGTTTGGTAAGGTGGCTCAAGGGATTAGATCTATACAATGAATGACATCTCTTTGTGGTGGTAAATCCTCTCGGAAACTATCTGAAACTACCCCCTTGTACTTTTGCAACAAGTATTTCACTTCTTTAGGACCTACCTTCCTTTCCTACACCTTATCTTTAGGCCTCTCTACTAGTGTACTTTCTGGTCTCACAACTATTGCAAAGCATGGTGTGTCCTTCTCTTTCAGGGCTTTCATAGAGTCTTTTTCTCCTACTAACATCACACTTGTTAATACATGTTTTTCCTTCCCATCATCAGGGAGTGGGGTCATTATGTAGTTTATCCCATCCTTAATCACAAAATACATGTGTTTCTTACCATCATGTTTAGCATCTACATCATACTGCCAGGGCTACCTAGAAGTAAATGTAAGGCATTCATCTTAGCTACATCATATAGGATCTTAACTTTATACTCTCCTATGGTAAACTCTACCCAAACTTGTTCACTTATTAGGTTTTTTTGTTCCTTTTTCAACTATGAAACTCTATAGGGGTAAGGGTGAGGGATCTTTTGGAGTTTAAGCTTATCAACGATTCTTTAGAAGACAAATTATCTGGGGAACCAAAATCTACTATAACTTTGTACATACCTTATTCTTCACCTTACAAGTGTTTCTCAATGATGACTTTCTTTGGGGTGGCTCCTTGGTTGTGGTAACCTTCAAGAGTATTTTGTGCAACATCAGACACTCACCTTTCTCGAGGTTTGTAGGTCTAGATGTTGATGTGTGATATGAAGACACAGTGTGATTTTCATCTTCTTGAATCAATTGCACTATATTGTCTCCCCCTTGTTTGTTAGTACCAAGTTTCTCCGATCACCAAAAGGATTGATGTCCAACTTGGTTTCAAATGAAACACCTTCTTGTGAAAACGCTTGGTCTTCTATCCCCAAATATTCCTCTACTACTCGGTCTTCTCCCCCTAAAAATTCCTCTATTACTGGATTCACCATCTTGATTTTGATTTCTTATCTCTCCTTGAGGTCTTTGAGATTTTCCTCTTCCTCCAAATCTGCTTCTTCCTCTGAAGTTTCCTCATCTTCCTCTATTCTGATGCTCTCATTTTCTCCTTTGTTTCTCTTCAATTTTAAGTTCCATTTGAAAACATTTATGCACTGTCTTGAGATTGAACATACTAAGTTCAACTTGTATGTTATACTTGACTCCATTCAAGTATCTTTCCAACTTCTTCTTCTCATTATCAGGAAGCTTTGTCTTAAGATTCATTTTATGAAAATATTCCATGTAAGAGCTTACATCTAAGTCCCTTTGCCTTAGATTTTGTAAATTCTTGTGCAAAATAATCTCATAATCCTCAGGCACAAATGAATCCTTCACTTTTGAAACCATCCTCTTCCATGAAGAGATGGGATTCTTTTCTTCCTCTATCCTTTCAGTCTAGAGGAAATTCCACCAACTAAGGGTTGGTCCCTTCATCCTTGATTTTTCTATTTTGACTTTCTGACTTCCACGAATTTCATCAAACTCAAAGTGATTCTTGAGTTCCTCCAATCAATCCATGCAATCTTCTAGATTAAATTTTCCATAAAACACTAGTAGTTATGTTCTTTCTTTTTTCCCTACCCTCTAAAGGGATTCAAGGAAAGTTCTCTAATCTACAAATATTCCTTCCTGCCCAAGGTGATCTTCTTCACCCACTTCTTCTTTTTTAAATTATTCTTCTCCTCTTCCCACCTTTCCTTTCAATTTTTCTAACTCTCTTTTCATGGCTCTATTTTTGGCTCTTACTACCCTACTTTTTACCATTTTCTCCTTAACAAACTTTTCCAATTCCACATTGGTCATCCTCAAAGGGATATCTCTTTCCCTTTCCTCTACTTGTGACATTATATATTTACTTCTCTTCCCAAATAGATCTTTTAAGGCTTTGATACCACCTAATCCAGAGCTTCACAACCAAAGCTTGACCTATGGACCCTTATCTCTCTTTTAGGAGTTACACCAATCCCACCTTATCCAAGTACTTCCCAAAGAAGTGGTTCTACCCTTCCAAGAGTTGCCTTTGAATTTGGTAACCTACTAAAGAATTTTTTTATACTACTCGGTAACCTCTCTAGATTTCTTGGTTGAGTACTCAGTATACCGTCAAACTTGGTTACTATTCTTGTTTGTCTTCACCAAATGGTCTCAATGGCAGTTTCTGGTTGCTCAGTTGTTTTCCTAATGCAAGTCTCACCGAGTGAGTTCCTCTGGTTAGATGTATAATTGATTTATTTTTCCGTTTAGTCTATCTTTAACCTCTTTTAGGGACTTATGTATGACTACAAGTTGTAGAATCCAACTCCACTCTAGCACCTCTTAACCCTTACTGTGTTCACAAACCTAACAGGCCTACTTAGGATTTGTTAACAAAACAATTGTTTAGGAATGGGTACACCAAGTTGATCCAACACCTCAGAGTTGTTATTCTACCCCATCTTTTTCCAAATCTACCTTCTACTGAGTCATACTACTCCTTTTGGCTAACTTCCTAAACATACTCACCAATCTTAGGCTAAATACATGGTCTTATTTAGCCTAGGGCTTGATGGAAAACACAAAAAACCAACACTTCCCATCTTGAGACTCTCAAACCTCTACAAATACATCCCTAACTTGCATTTCCCAAGTGACCAATGAATTCCAATAGAAAAGTGACAAGTTAGGGTTCCATTTTAGAAACACAATCGACAATGGAGTTTTACTCGACCATTATGAAAAAAATGAATTGATCTCTCTCCTATGATCACAAAGTGAACTTAAAACAAAATAATATGGGTGTTAACTCACCAAATTAAATTTACATGGTGACCATATAGTTACTCCAATCCATGCAAGGTTGTACAACACAGAAATATAGAATTTCTTAGGAAAATGAAATGTTTTTTTTATTCACATCCACCAAGAATCATATAATTTTATCAGATATCCTTCAATATCATCCAATCTCATCCAACTTCTCCAACGTTGTCCAAATCCCATTTGGATAGACATGTATTATTACAAATAGACCATGTCTAACTACCATAACTATATTTTGAATAGTTATGACCGTTGGGACCTAAATCTCAACTTCTCGGTGACTTTCAACAAAACATTATTATAACTTAGCACTATTAGTCTTAACACAAGGTCATGTTGGTCTAAGGAGACCCAACGTTTAAAAAAAACCTTTGGGACCCTTAGCCTTACAAGATGGACCAAAACATCATTGGGTTGAACCTAAGGATCCAACCTTATTACATCAATTCAACCCTTGGAAGTATGATGCAGTGCTCTGCACCACTGATCTAACATATCACTAATATAGAAACTACCCAAATATATTATTTGTTATTGGTTGATTGTAGATGGATTAATTACTGTTTAAAAATTGTTGCCTCCACAATATTTTCCTTTCCTGGTAGGAAATAATAATGGTCATTTTATGGATAGTGCCAAATTTAGTTACCAAATCATTAGCTATGATTACATCATGATAAAGGAGTCAAAATTTAACATAATTAGAATATCTTGAAGAGATCAACCTCTTTGTGATTTCAATGATGGAATATCCCCTTTGGATAGAAACATATTCTCTTTTTCGATTCGCACCTTTCAAATATGATAGCTAACAAATTATTTTGTTAGAATCTAAATCTTTTAAAAGTATTCAAAACTAAGTTTGGAAGGCATTAAGGATGATGGGTGTGAAAATTTTATAACATTAATAAATCAATTAGCACTCTCCATATAAAAAAATTAATGGTACTTGGAAGTCCACAAAATTATAGGGAATCTAAAACCCTTGAAGAAAAAACTCTCAAACATCGACATCAATATTCATCAACAATACATTGGCTCTCGCAAGAAGTTATTTCCTTTCTAACTTACTAAAGGAAATTAGGGATTCATTTATTTCAATAAATTTTAAGACATCTCCCACCACTTGTATCCAGTCCATAGATATCGAGTATACAATTTGCTATTTTTTTAAAAAAAATTGTTATCTTTTTATATTATTGTTTTATTAAAATCATTTGGTCTGTGGCTTTCTATATTATCTCTTCTTTAAAATCAGATGCCTTGGCAACTAGGAAATTAGTGATTTTTCTAAACTTTGTTCTAGGATACTAGGATCACAAAAGAGACATATTAGCTTTTGAATTATAGCTAAATCCTAAAAATTTAAATTGAATACTATTTGTTGATATTTCTATTTTATCATGGATTTTTTTGATGAATTATCTTTCTAATTTATCTTTTTCATTAAATGTACTTATTTTAGAAATGGTATTCTTTATGAGTATATTTTATTTGATCAATAGTCATTATCACTAAACTTCTCAATGGTTAAAAATTTTGGTAATTCCATTTCATTTTGTTCTAACCTCTCTCAAAAACAAATTTCAATTTAATAACCTCATTTTCCTAGTTCAATGCCTCACCTCATCCCTTGTCAAAAAATTGATTGTTTTCCCTCCGTTAGATACCATCTTCTCTATTTAATTATGTATTATATTTCTCATATGTATCATTTTATCTAAGGAGGGTATCTAATCTTGATATAGTAAAATAACATCAGTAGATAATCGATCTATAGATTACATTGGGTTGACTACTTGGTTAATGTATAGGGATAAAATTGTATAGATTTGTAAACCTGTAACAATAAATGTTATGATATAACCATAAAAAACACAATCTTGTAGCAAATCATACACCTATCAAGAGAGAGAAATAAATAATCAATCATTCACAACATGTAATGATATTCTATATAAAATCAAATTGCACACAACTATCAATAACTCTCCCTTATTTTTCTCTGTTTTTATGAAATTTAGGCTCTCAAATTTGCTCCTCACTGTGATAGCATGAAAATTCAATAATTATAGTTAAACAAATTGTGAGAATTGAATATCATTTTATTGAATTATGAATTTCAATGGACGTTTCAAATTCAAGGGTGTTAAACTAATAATGAAAGGCTAGTATTAATTCAGATTATATATAGTGGATAGATGACTAAAACAAATTAATAGGTGATTGGCTACATGATATGATTGATTGAATATAAAAATTGGCTAATTGATAGAGAATTTGTTGCATGACTAGAGACTAAAATTGTAATTGATTGCATTAATTAGAAGCCAAAGAAGACTTGCTTGATTCAAAAGAAGGACTGTTAGTCAGTGGAAGTTAAAGGGGTGGAACTGAATAATATAATTAACATTAAATAATTGAAATAAATAGTTCATTGTCAATGAGAGGGAATACATATATTAAATTATTTATTTATTTTTTAAAAGAATTTGTTTGCGTTGGGGAAGTTGAATAATTAAATTAATTAAATAATTTACTTAATTTTTTAAGACATAGTTAGTAAATTAAACAATTAAAATGCTTATTGAATTGTGGCTACAAAAAAAGATGAATTAATTTAATTAAATAATATAAATTTATAAAGAGATTAATTTTAAAAAAAAATTATTTAATTAATTTTTAGAAGAATAATTAGAGAACCTTAGAGGAATACTAAATGAAATGTATTTAATTAATTAATTAAAATTATTCAATTATTAGAAAGTGGACGGAAATGACAACTTTGAAATTTGAATAAAAAAGAATGACACCAATTAATTAAATAATAACAAGTAGTTAATTAATTAAGACAAATATTAGTAAAAATGTTGTGCATAGGCAATGGCACAATTTTTAGTGTCTACATTTTATCCCTCTTTGAGGCAATGCATTTTTAGATATTGTTTTAAAGAATAATTAGTGAAAATCATGCCACAGTATGCCCTCGTGAATACATGGTAGTGTCAAGGTAATATGTTTCCCCCTCAAAAAAAAAAGCGAAAAGTATGAATAAGATATGAATTTGTTGACAAAGTGATGATGAACCCAAAAATTCAAACGAATCACAAAATGGGGTTGATTAGCAAAATTTATGGGCTACAAAGGGCAATTTTGTATACAACCATTACAAATCCTATAGGGTGTATGTTCATCAAGGTGGGTTAGGGAGGGTATAAATAGGTTGAAAGGGGTCATTTCTAACTTATTGTGTACATTGAGATTTTAAAATTTGAAGGAGAAGAAGAGTTCTTTGAGTTCCTTCGAAGAGAAATGGTAGGCACTGGGAGTGAGAATCACTTGGGCGAGTAGGTTTAGACATATCATCCACAAAAGGGTGCATGCCGAAGGTATATATTTTTGTTTTCATGCATTTATTTCTTGTATTTCACACAAAGACATTCATCACAATTGCATGTTGCAATCACCACAATCATTGATGGTGTAAAATAATTTTTTGGTATAAATAAATGAAATTTTTAATAAGTGAGAGGTAATCAACATATTTAGATGATGCAACTGTAGGACTTAAACTTTAGAGTTATAGTCTAAGCACACAAATGCCTAGTGTTAAATACTTCGATACAAATGTAGGAATTTTGTGACACAGTTGCATGGTAATGGTTGGATATATGCTTTGACACAAGTGCATGCATGATTCGACACAAGTTCTTATTATGGATTGAATATGTAATTAAGAAATGCAATTTTGACATGTGATAAATAGTGATTGAATGCATGAATGTTTGGTTTTATAAGTGTGTGCATTATGACTGATTTGACTTTAAAATTTACATAATTAGATAGTAGACTCAGTATTGATTACTGAGGATAATCATCCCAAGAGATTAGTATATAGACACTAAATGACTTAATTTGGAAGTGACAATCTGGATAGTGTTGAACTACTACATTTGACCTTTATGTAAGAGATTAGGGAAAATAGGGGATTAATTATTGGCTTGTGTGAGAGATGACTTGGAGACCTAATCCTTCCATCTACCTACATGATAGTGCATAGTGACCTTAGAGGATGTATGGAGTATTCTTAGGCTACTGATCAATGGGTTGAGAGTTGTGTATGACACACAAATAGGAGTGAGAGCTTTATGTGATCTATTTGATATTTTGGAGGTAGATTTAGGGATTAGGGACTACGAGATTAGATGGTGACATATGGTGGACACTTATGGAAGAGTTGCTAGGCTATTGTGTGGGGTAGTGGCAAGGGTAGTGGTTCTAGATAGAAGAGGGAATGGGTTTTCAGCTGGATGGAGGGAAATGGTCATATGAATGTGGATAAATATTAAAAGTTATGCATAGGGACCATGTATATTGGTCATGTTATATTATCAGCAATATTACATTGTGTATCATGAGGCACGGTCATTGGGTTTTGGGGTCACTCTTCTATATTTTTGGGAATGGGAGCACCATATCTATGTGAAAACCATTTTTTATAAACACCCTATTCACTCTAGATAGCCAATTGAGTTCAACTATCCATGTATGTTTTCTATTATACTGCAATGACACAAAGACAGTTACGACATACTTAGTATTGGTGCCACTAGTTAGATGTCACAAGGGTGCTCATGTGGAAGCCCTACATTGGTTGTTTTACCTAGGAGGGAAAGAAAGAGCATCTCATTTTTTTCTACCAAGATAGGTACCTTATCAAGTAAATGAAACAAAGTCAGTGGATCATTGATATACAACTATCAGATTCTGTGTTGAGAGAATTTAGAGAGTGCTAGGATGTTCCCATAGGTTCAACTATTTTTGAGAAATGTAGTAGGGGTGTATCAAGATGGGGTGTAGTGATACTTGTAGCAATCACCATTGCACAAATAAATGGTTTGGCTCCTATTCATTGAGATTGGAGATCAGTTATAGTAGATGCAGGTACCACACCAAAGTATGATACATGGTGGACACAACAAATACTTTTTCCCTTGACAAATATAGGACTAGACCTAGTTCCATCAATATGGCTAGGCAAGTTTTTTGAACAACTGCAAATAATTGAGAAGGGGGATGCAATAGTTATTCAAGGATATTTTTAAACTTTAAGTATACCAGTAATAATGTTAACTCAAATTGATAATATAAACATCGATAAACATGAAAGTGCGTAAGAAACACCATACATAATAAATACCAGATTTATGTGGGAACCTAAGATGGGAAAAATACAGAGAATCTAATTCTCATGAATAAGAACACTAGTTAAAGTGACACTGGTTAAGCTGATTTATGCAATACTCAGTGCATGTAAGGCTCACTACTAATTGGCTCACTAGTGATTGGGCTCACTTCCCTGAATACAACATAACTATGATAGCTAATGACTAACTATCGATACAAGAGTCTCTCTACCTACAAAAACTAGTTAACTACCAAAAAGAGTACTGATAACATGGGTGGATAATTACGCGTGTAAAAATAATCATATCTTTACATGGGAGAATGAAATCAGTTTGTCGTACGATATCAAATCCCTTATGTACAAGGAGATGATCTACGGAATTCAGAGAAGTGAAAAACAATTAATTAAATGACTACAACTAATATGAGTGTTGTAAGGTGTAATTATGATGCAGTCATCCTCTTCAATGCTACTTTCTGGTGACATGCTATTTCACACAGATTATGGGTGTTTTCAAAAGTTGCAGATCACCTTACTAGAAAAGAGAAACTCGGTGAAACAAAGCACAGAAAAAATTAGAAAGACAAGGTTAACAGAAATAGAATGGGTGGAAGAAAGAAAAGACATGAGCCATCAGACTGTAGTGAATGGAAGAAAAATGTGAAAGTCTGGGATATTCTGTAGAAGGGGAATTTTGCAACTTATATGGAGAATTTGTGCGGGTGTAACCCTGCTATTACCAGTTTTTTCATGCAAAACTAGAAGAAAGGGAAGATTTAGTTCAATAATCAATGGATTATCATCAATGAGGAACTTATCGTAGAAGTAACAGGCTTACCTGTGTAAGGGATGAAGTTATACCGTGACCGTAGCTACTCTGACAAAGCTTATGAGAGATTCTCAGAGAATGATGAAGAGGCGAACAGGTTGGCCAAGAAGGTAGGGGTTTTTTTCAGTCCTACCAATATCAGCCATCCTTGGCATTTTTTTTATATGCTGTTATCAATTATCTTACCCTTGATGGGAGATTTTTGAGAGCCTACGGGCATCATTTCGTTATCTTGAACCATTTTAGGCATAATGAGGATATGAGTATTCCTTTTTATCTCATGAGTTATTTGAATGTTACAATGAGAGATTTCCATAGTGACCCTTTTGGGGATCACGCTTCTCATCAGGGCCCGATGGTTTTGATTTATGATGTGTTAAAAATGACGAAAATTGATAAAACTGTGCTTAAGGGCAAGATTCTTAATGATGTGGAAACCAAGGATGAAGACATGGGAGAAAAATTTGAAGATGACACTGAGGATGAGATGAACACTATTAGTAGTAGAGGGGTTGGTAGTTTGAAGGGTAGCTCTTCAAATAGGGTTCCAAAGAAAAAAATGGAGTATGTCGAGATGGATTCTAATTTGGAAGGTTTCAGAACTGACGAAGAAGACAACAAACCTAAGAAAAAAAAAAGGAAAGCTTGTTTCAAAGATAAATCCCCTGTCACCAAGAGGATGAAGAAGCATAAGGGTATCCTAATTTCCTTGGATGACAAGGAACTAGATTATGAGATCCTGGAGAACAAGGAGAAGCAAGGTAAGGATATGGAGAAAGAAGATAATACTCAAAGAAAAATCGAGGAAAATGATGAGAGTAACCAGGGGAAGGAAAAAGTTGCAACTACTATAGACAAAAAGGACAACTTTAAAATTGGCACAGAACGGAAAGATAGCATTCTTTCCTTTGGCAGGTTTATGGATAACATAGCACATGATACTGTGAACATGAAGGCTGAGATTCAGGAGCAAGGGAAGATTGTGAATATGGTTAAAGTGACGACCTTTGGCAAAGAATCAATGGCAACCAACATGAATAATTAGACCAAAGTTATCAACAAAGGGGAAGCCTTTGGAGAGTTTGGGACTAAAGTATTGATTATGGAGGAAAAGATCAACAATATGAGCAAAGAAGATGAGAACAATAATAGTGAGGCCCACATTTCTACTCTGGAAGGCAAAGTGGAGAAAATGGAATTGATGCTCAAAAATATAAGTGAACAAAGCTTCAATATCTTGAAAGTCTTTGTTGAACAATGCAAGAGCTTAATGGACAAGATTGAGGTAAATAGGGGGGAGGAGAACAAGGAGCCCAAAGAGGGTGTGGGCTCTAGCATCCGTACTCAGGCCATTATTAAGAAGAAAGATATAGAGATTAATGACCTTAGCATCTTTTTTGGAAACATGGATCTCCTTGCTGAGCAGGCCAAAGAACTGATGGATTCTTAGCTTTTGTCTTTTGTGTTCTCCCCGTTTGTTGTCTTTTTTGCTAAGCGTTGTCTTTTTATATTTTTTTATTGTGTGGCCTCGGGCCCTAGCCTTTTCCTTTTTTTGTCTTTTGGTTGTTGACAGATCAGCTATGCCTATCTTCTGATATTTTGTACAAGGTTTCAGGACCTTTCAAATCCTGCTTTTACTTAATCAAAACAATAAATCCACCATAGAAGAAACTAGCACTAGTTTTCTTCCTTTGGTAACACACACTCATACAAAGACTAATATTTTCTAAGATATATTAATTATTCACATGGTTGCATACATACATCTTGAACAAGATCATCTTCTACATATAAATACTGATTAAGAGAAAATTCAAGTCGGTGTAACACAATTTGAAATTGGTGTAGGAGCACCTAGGCAAACTCCCAATTTCTAATCAATTTTGGCTTGTAACTGACCCTAGCCAAGTCAGTGGTTTAATTTTGACCTTAGAAGGTCTAGCAAGGTGTGTGACTAGATGGACTAAGTAATTAGTACTAATCCAATCTAGTTTAGTAAGTTTTTCTTTAATGCTTATTTTGGTTTAGATTAGGGAAAATGAGTCTAAATGTATCCTAGACTTAGAGGAGAAGTGGAAAGTGCCTAAAAAGGCTTTAATTATGTGTATTCATCGAATGAAGAAGGATTGAGGTCCTAAAAGTTAGTTATGAGAATTTATGCAAAAGATGCTAAATGTTGTCAAGACAACATTTTGCAAGATTGCAAATGTTGCATGCAACATAGACAATATTTTGATTCCTTTCAAAATAGAGGAAGGAAATCAATGCTAGTGGCCTAAAATGATGGGGGAAGCATCTTAAGATACTCCATGGGTCATTTCCCAAGGTATAATGATTGTAAGTAAGTTTTTGGAATAGCAATAGAACTCTGGTTTTGTTTTCTGCAACAGTCGAAGTGTTTTGAGTTAATGAATGTTATGATGGATTGAACTAACAAATATAATGTTGGATCTATGTTGAGTAGGAAGTTTTGGGAGCTTTTAATTCAGTGATAAAATTGTTTAGAGTAGATTAGATTTCTTTTGTAAATTGTTTAGGAACTAACACAGTTGTTGGGCTAGACAGAGTAGTTTTCAATCTCATGGCTCCCACATAGAATCCAACTGTGGGAAACTTCTAGTTGTGGATGAATATATTAGGGGAGCCTATATATAGTTTAAATATTCTAGGATAATTTTTGAGGAGTTGAGCAGCTATTTTTAAAGTTATGCCCTAGGCGAGCAATGCCTATCTGGCTAGGTGTGTAATAGAGAAAGAATTAAGTGCCATTGCAAGGGTATGTTTGGGAGAAGAAAAATAAGTGTAGGTCTGGAAGAATTAGGGTATAATAGAACCCTATCTATGAGCTAAGCTCCTTACCAATCCATCTGGATGGATTTCTAGATAGAAATCAGATGATTGTAACCAATGCATGAAAATAGACCTATTTGACCTATATTTCAGGACATTAGTGTACGGAGGACTTAGGGAGATAAAACCTTGCAAATATCTAAGGTCTTGGAAAAGGGTGTCTAAATCCTAAATTTTTTTTAGGCTTGTTTGAGATTTTTGAGAAAGAATCTAGAAAAACCTTCTGGATAGGGATAATTGGGCTACTAGGCCTAATAGGACCAAAAGCAGTGTGAATTTGGAACTCAATTGTTTTGAGTTTTAAGACACATTCAAATTGGATTGATGGGATGTCAAATAGATGTCTTAGTGATGGAAATATCCCTTGTAGCACTGGTGAGAAATTTTTGAGAAGGTTGAGCTTGGAATCTTCCAAGAAGGGAGTATAGTGGCAAAGAGCAATTTCAATGTTGGAAATCCTTCAAGGTTAAGCACAAGAGAACTAATTGTTAGAGTGGAGTTAGAATAGTATTAGGATTGGATTCTTGATTCTAATAGGGTTCTAGAAGAGAAATAAGAATCCTAATCAAACTAGGATAAGAAGAGTCCTAAGTTGAGCAAGTGCAAAGAAAACCTTGGAGAAAATCCATCAGATTGGTATAGAGCATAGTTGATCAGGCTTGTCGTTAATGTTCCAACTGACAAAGTCAGTAGGAGAGTTAGAAATGGTGACCAATGCTGAGTTTTCTAGGAGGGTAGATGATCAAGAAGTGGAGAATAGGATACTTCGAGACTGAATGGCTCAATTTGAGAAAAAGGTAGATGAAGTTGATGTGAAAGTAGATGAAGTGAAGGATAAGGTTGAAGGGAAAGGAAAGGACATTTCCATTGAGGATGAAGTACCTAAAGATGACCCTATCCTTACCGAGGAGCCATTCTTGAAAGCTTTAAAGGCTATGAGTGGAAAAGCACTAGAAGGAGTTCTAAGCTTTACTGGAAAGATGGAACTAGAGATAGTCCTTGATTGGATAGAAGGACTAGAAAACCATTTTGAGTGTGATGGAATCACTGAGGCTCAAAAGGTGAAGGTTTCTAAAGCCAAACTAAGAGGGTTTGCACTCACTTGGTGGAAATTCATCCAAGATGAGAGGGAGAAGGAAGGAAAGAGGCCCATTGCTTCATGGAAGGCTATGGTTGCAAAATTCAGAGATGCGTATATCACTGAGGATTATGAAATCCAATTGCATAAGAGAAGAAAAGGGTTGAGACATAAGGACCTAGATGTAAAATCCTATACAGAAGATTTTCAGAGACTTTGCATGAGATCTAGAGTTGCAGAGGACGAGAAGGTTAAGGTAGCAAGATACCTTAATGGACTAAAGTGGACCATACAAGATGAGATGAGTCTTTTGACTCCAGAAACCCTTCAGAAGTGCCACAAAATTTCCATCAAAGTTGAAGAGAATCTGAGGAAGAAACAAGACTCTAGTACTACTAGAGGAAGAGGTAGAGGAAGAGATACTAGAGGACATAGAGGTTGATATGGTGGAAGGAATTCTGAACCAAAGAATCAAGGGGAGACTAAATTTGTTGAACAATAAGAAGGAAAGTCCAATAGAGGGGATTCAAATAGAGGAAGGAACTCTAGTGGAAGAGGAAGAAAAAACAACCAACGTAGGGGTAGCTACAAGGAAAACTTTAAGAAACCCCTTCCTGGGAAAATGTGTAAAATACTGGTGAATCCTACATTATTTTGGGTGGGGAAAATTAATATTGTTGGCGAAATTTTTTAATTTGAAAGGAAAAAATATTAGTTGTATTGGCATTTTTTTTTTCAATTATATGAAAATTTAATAAAATCTTGGCGAATCTTTCATTATTGAAAAAAATCACGGTGATAGGCACACATACCAAGAAACCATTATTGTTTGACGAAGGTTTGGGGGTAGCGCCCCCAAGATGGGGTCTCTATTTTATTATTTTATTAAGGTATCGTGAGTTAATTTTCTATCTTCTAACATGAACTAACCTTAATTTTTATAACCATCGGATGATCCCAAATCAGTGGCAAGAATTCTATTTCGGGCCAAGGTTTAAAAGGACACAAAGATTCCCCCAAAATTCTCCAGAATACAGACACATGTTGAATCTATTTTGGTACAAAGTTTTAAAAGTCATAAAGTTTCATTCGAAGTCTTCAGAATAGAGACACATGTCACATAAACTATACCCTAACCTTAAATATCAACCACATATTGGCGAATATGGTTGTCAATTACGACAAGCTTTGGAAATTGTAGGCAAAAAATTTCAATTTATAGTGTCCAACAATTAATTTGATTGGCGATATTGTGAAAGAAAAGGATAAAAATACATAAATCAATGGCCAATGGGCCTGGGCATTTGACCCAATATTTATAAAGGTTAGGTGATGTGGAAAACTTTATATACACATTATATTCACCAAATCTTGGGTTGCGGACATGAGACATTTGCCAAATGGCTAATATTCGCCACTAAAGTTTTCCTTGGGTAGCTACTTTGCTACTATGAAGTATTACCACTGCAACCAGATGGGACATCCTACATATAGATGTCCAGAGAAGGGTACTACTTCTCAAGGAAATGATAAGAGGGTGAACTATGCCCAAGAAGAGACTAGTGGTGGAAACAAACACCCTGAGTTTCCCTTATAATTAGAAGAAGATGAGAATCTTATGATGAGAAGAACTCTGATTAAGGAGCCAATAAAAGAAGAGCCTAGTAAGAGGAGATCATTGTTTAGATTGAAGTGTAAAATGATGGGAAAGGTGTGTAGATTCATCATATAATCAGGGTTTACTAAAAATATAGTATCAAAGGAATAATTAAGCAAGTTGAAGATGATAAGAATACCCCACACCAATCCTTACAAAGTCACCTAGCTAAACAAAGGGCAGCATGTCCTTGTCAATGAGAAAACTTGGGTGGAGTTTTCAATTGGGAGGTATAAGGAAAAATTATTGTGTGATGTGCTACCCATGGATGCATGTCACCTACTCCTAGGTAGACCATGGAAATTAGACAAAAAGGCCATGCATGATGGTGCAAAGAATTCATATTCTTTCAAGAAGGATAATGTGACATTTACAATATAGTCACTATTAGAGGATGCAGAAATGAAGTTTTCTAGCCCCAATGTTCTCATGGTGAGTGAGAAATAGTTCTTAGAGGCATTAGAAGAAGGAGAGGGAGTTAGTTTTACACTCATTTTGAAACCAAAATAAGAAAGTACAGATAGAGCAGTCAAGAAGACAGAGTTGCCAAAAGAAGTGAAGGAGTTGTTGCATAAATATGAAGGCATTGTCAGTGATGGAAAACCAACATCCCTACCACCTAAGAGGTTTTTAAGCCACCAAATAGACCTAATCCCTATAGCTACCCTTCCCAATAAGGCTCCATATAAGATGACTCCTCAACAAAATGAGGAGATAGCTAGACAGATTCAAGAATTCCTAAGACAAGGTCTGATTAGGAAAAGCATTAGCCCTTGTGTCTTACCCACTATCTTAGCCCCTAAAAAGGGAGGAACATGGAGGTTATGTACTGACTCCAGAGCAATAATAAAAATAGCCATTAGGTATAGGTTCCCTATCCCTAGGATAGAAGACCTAATGGAATGTCTAGGAGGAGCAAGGTATTTGACCAAGATAGACCTAAAGAGTGGCTATCATCAAATCAGAGTAAATGAAGGGGATGAATGGAAAACAGTCTTCAAGACCATAGAAGGACTATATGAGTGGCTTGTAATGCCATTTGGGCTATCCAATGCCCCATCAACATTCATGAGGTTGATGAATGAAGTTCCTAAAGAATATATTGGAAAATTTGTGGTAGTCTACCTGGATGATATACTCATCTATAGTAAGACAAGAGAGGAACATCTCAGACATCTAGAAATGGTTTTCAAGAATCTACATGAGGAGGAGATGATGATAAAATTGGAGAAGTGTGAATTCATCAAGCAAGAATTAGTGTATCTTGGATTTGTGTTATCTCAAGGAAACCTAAAGATGGATCCAAGCAAAGTGTAAGCCATCATCAAATGGCCTATTCCAAGAAAAATCACTAAGGTAAGAAGTTTTCATGGCTTAGCACAGTACTATAGAAATTTTATCAAACAATGTAGTGCGATTTGTGCTCCTACACTTGATACTATCAAGGGTGGGATGAAAAATAAATTTGTATGGATTGAACAAGATAACAATGGGTTTGAGTTGTTAAAGAAAAAGATTTCTACCCAACCAATCCTTATTTTTCCAAGCTTTGAAATCTATTCATAGTGGAATGTGATGTCAGCAATGTAGCCATTGGTGCAGTCTTGAGTCAAGAGGGAAGACTAGTGGCTTTTCACTCTGAGAAACTAGGTGAAGCTAAGAATAAATACTCTTCTTATGACCTAGAGATGTATGCTTTGGTCTAGGCACTGAGAAAGTGGAGGCATTATTTTCTTCCAAAAGAGTTCATAGTCTATTCAGACAATCAAGCATTAAGTTTCTTGAACTCTCAAGATAAACTCAGTCACAAGCATATTAAGTGGGTTGAGTATCTACAAGATTACACCTTCAACATAAAACACAAGAAGGGGTTGCAGAATAAGGTAGCAGATGCCTTAAGTAGAAGATCCCTGACCATTCAAGAGATACAACTACAAAGAATGGGGATAGAGAACTTAAAATACCTATATGGAGAAGATGAGGACTTTGTAGACATTTACAAGGTATGCCAAGAATATAAGAATCAATTTCAAAGTCAATTCTCTCAGTATACTTTACAGAGTGGGATATTGTTTAAAGGGAGTCAAATGTGTGTCCCTAGGGGGTATATTAAGGAGAATCTAATCCAGGAGAAACACAATGGTGAACTTGTTGGAAATGAGTTGAGTAACTAAGAGGGGAGGGGTGAATCAGTTACCACAAAAACAAATCCAAGTCCCTTATATGTCTTAAACAAATCAGTCATTGTTGCTTTGTTAACATAAACATTTCACTGTCACTCGGTTAACATAGCAAATCTTAAGATATTAACTATGATTACCTTTACTAATTAATTGCAGAAACATAAACCATAAAGAAAATCAAATGTACACAGATAACACCAAGATTTAATGTGGAAACCCAATATGGGAAAAACCACCAATAGCAACTAGTTGCTATTTTTTCCTCTTCTGAAGTGAGCCCTGTTAGGAGCCAACCCTGTTAAAGGTTAAAATAAAAAACTGTTAGGTGTGACTTGGTTAGAGGATTTTATCACCCTCTAAGGAGTGTCCTTGTGAGAGGTCTTCAAACACTTCAATGTAGAAATGTCACCTTGTTAGAGGATTTACAAAAGAATGTTATGTCTACTCTGTTAAGAGATTTTAATCACTGCTACAATTGTTAGAGAGTAACAATGGATTGACTTGTTTTGATAAGTAATTGTCTTTGCTGATTCAGATCTTTGTTCTGGATTAAGTACTTGATCCTCACTGATCGGATATTCTGTTGCAGCCCTCTGTATTCTATCTTCAATCATAATCCCATCTGATTTTTCCTTCACTCTTCATATCATACTTCACATGCAATTCCACATCACGTTCTTATCTTCCTTACAGTATTCAATCCAAACTTGACCTTATATATATATATATATATCTTAAGCCTTGTCAAGTTGGCCTTGATATCCTTCCAAATAAATAATAAAACTCATGTCTATCGGTAGCAAATAACTAATTATCCATAAAATATAATCCACTATTAGTTGGCTAACACTAACTATTTTGCTCAATCAATACTGAAATCCTTCAATGCCCGACCAACACTGTAATGCCCGAGTAAACTCGGTTAGAACTAAAAAAGACTTTAGTCATCTTAAATGTCTGAGAGAGCTTGGAAGACACCCACTGTACTTGGATAGGATTAGACATTTGTGTAAACATCACTATACTTGTGTAGACATCAATGACAATACATAATTGAATAATTGTCATCAAAATTCTCCCTCTTTTGCATTAATGGCAACACAAAATGTCATAATACAAAGAATTATAGAGTAGTAGACATAAGAATGAAATATTCTTATTGTCATTAGCTTCATTCTGATTCTCATTCAATTTTATTAATATCTTTAGCTTCATTCTGACTCTCATCCAAAACTCCCTTAATCACCTAAATACAGATTTCTCCCTCTTACATTAATCTCTGTCTTTAATAAAGTTCTCCCTCTGTCATCTACCTTTTTCACTGATCATAGTAATCTCTCCTTCCATCATGAATTATTATGACATACATTAATCTCTCCCTCTTTGACAACTAATGCCAAAGACATCAACTGACATATCCAATGAAATTCTAATGTACCTGTTTGTACTAATTCATATGCAATAAGATCTAAATATCTGCATCAACATGTTAAGTCTATTCTGTAGCTCGGTTGATGCATCACTAAACTATGTTTTAGTGAGCCTCAGTTAGGGGAATTACCCCTAGCTTTCCTCTAAGATACAAAAATGCATCCTTAGGTAGCGGTTTTGTGAATATGTCTACAATTTGTTCTTTGGTATTCATATATTCCAATCTTACTTCTTTGTTCTGAACCAATTCCCTCAAGAAATGATATTTTATTGCAATATGTTTAGTCTTGGTATGCATCACAGGGTTCTTTGAAATGTTAATAGCATTGGTGTTGTCATAGTAGATAAGGATAGGTTCTGTGATTTCCACTTTCATACTTGACAACAATTGTTTGAGCCATATGATGTTTGAACAATTCACTACTGCAGCAACATATTATGCTTCTGTTGTAGATTGAGAAATGCAATTTTGTTTCTTGCTTGTCTAGGAGACTAACCTCTTTCCAAGAAATAGTGCTCCACCACTTGTTCTCTTTTTGTCATCAACACTTCCTGCCCAATCAGCATCATTAAAAGTCTTCAAATCAAATTTTCCTCCTTTCTTATACCATAATCCATAATCTTCAGTACCCTTAAGATATCTCAGAATCCTTTTTATAGCCATCAAATGATTCTCTCTAGGATTAGCTGAAAACCTTGCAACAATACCAACTGCTAATGCAATATCAAGTCTAGTGTGAACAACATATTTAAGTTTTCCAATCATGGATCTGTATTTAGTCTGATCTACTTCCTTTGAATCATCATCCTTAGATATCTTATGTCCAGTAGGAATAGGTTTCCCAATTGGTCTAGAGTCTTCCATCCCAAATTTCTTCAGTATCTCTTTTATGTACTTAGACTGAGTAATGTAGATACCATCCTTCATCTGATAAATGTTTAAGCCAACAAAGAATTTTATTTCACCAAACATAGACATCTCAAATTCCTTACTCATAGCTTCTGATATTTCTCTGCATAAGTCATCATATCTAGTAAACAATATGTCATCAACAAATATTTCTGCTAATAGTATTTTGTTCTGAGGTCCTTCTTTGATGTACAAGCTACTATTTTTATTAGTTCTCTAAATTCCAATAATTATCAAGTAACCATGCAGTCTTCCATACCAGGCTCTCAGAGCTTTCTTTAGTCCATACAGTGCTTTGTGTAGTTTGCAAACCATATTCCTTTTGTTAGGTTCAACAAAACCTTGAAGTTTCTCAATGTAGACTTCCTCTTCAAGAATTCCATTCAAGAATGTAGATTTTACATCCACTGGATATACCTTGAATCCTTTATGTGTATCATATTCCAGAAGAGTTTTGACTCCTTCAAGTCTTGCAATAGGAGCAAACATTTCTCCATAGTCAATACCCTCTTCTGGAGCATATCCTTTATATACTAGTCTGGATTTTTTTCTGGAAACTTCACCTTTCTCATTCATATTGTTTCTGAAAACCCACTTAGTACCAATCACATTCTTTCCTTTTGGTCTAGGTTCAAGAGTCTAGGTTTTTTTCTTTTCTATCTGCTCAATTTCTCCATTCATTGCTTCAATCCAGTTCTCATCATTCAATGCATCTTTAATATTTCTAGGTTCAATTTCACTGAGTAAACATGTACCTTTTATTTTTCTCCTTTTCATTACACCTTTTGTCTGATCTCCAATTACAGGTGCATGATGTCGTCTAACATATTTCGAAAGTACAAGATCCTTCCTCTTTGATTCAGGGCTTTCTCTACTATGTTTACCATGCTCAAATATTCTGGCATGATCTTCTGTCTGATATTTGGTTTTATCTTTTTGTGAATCAGGTACCTCTATCTGTGACTTGTGTGCCTTTTTCTGTGACTCAGTTCCTTCAGTCTGAGACTCAGTTTCCTTTTCTTGTGACTTGGTTTCTTTAGTTAGCATCACTGGTTGCAACAAGGTTTGTGCATATGAATTCAGTGGTTGACATACTTGTTGTCCAAGCACCATTTCCTTTGTCTTAGGTATAGTATCAGGTGCATAATACACAAAGTTTATGTAATCTTCAGGCTCTTTACTTTTCTATTCTTGATTTCTCTTTGCAAACTCATCGACCTTTATATGCACACTTTCTATGACTTTATGAGTAGTAATATTTAAAGATTTATATGCTTTTCTTTTGCTGGAGTAGCCTAGGAATATACCTTCATCACTTTTTACATCAAATTTTCCATTTCTTGTTTCCTTCGAGATGTAGCATCTACTTCCAAATACTTTGAAATAACAAACATTAGGTTTATATACATACCATAATTCAAAAGGTGTCTTCTCATTACCTTTCTTTAGTTGAACTCAGTTCAAGGTGTGAATTGCAATGATAATGGCTTCCTTCCAGTATCTAGTAGCAACATCCTTCTCAATTATCAAGGTTCTTGCACAATCCATAATGGATATGTTCCTTCTTTCTGCTATACCATTCTGTTGTGGTGTACCTGGGGAAAATACTTGTCTTTTGATCCCTCTTTCATTATAGAAATCATTAAATTCATTTCAGATGAACTCTCCTCCTCAGTCAGATCTTAAGCATTTAAGTTTCTTTCCTATTTCTTTTTCAACTCTGGCTAGGTACCATTTGAACTCTTGAAAGGATTATGATTTGTCTTTGAGAAACATGACAGTCGTTATTCTGGAATGATCATCAAAAAATAGAATGGAGTACTTCTCACATGTGTAACTTTTTGTTCCAATTGGTCCACATAAGTCAGTATGCATCAATTCCAAGACTTCTTCTGTATTGTAGTTCTTGCTCTTGAAGCTAGTTTTGCCCATCTTCCCAATTTGACATTGTTTGCATATTCCTAGTTCAGGTTTCTTCAGAAGAGGAATACCTCTTACTCTTCTATTCTTACTTGTTTGGACACTTAGAAATAATGTAATCAACCTCATCACATGAAAACAAAATCAATGGTATTCTTCCTTTGTATTGTCCTTTTCCTTTTGCAAATCTCCTTGCAAGTAATGCTTCAATGATTTCTAGATCCTCATCATCAGAATCATCATCACTATCACTGTCAATCTATTTTCCTTTCATCTTTCCAAGGTTTAATTTAGCTATGAATGCTGACTCAAGATTGCTAGGATTAGGAGAATAGTTTTCAAAGTTATCCAACTCAAAAGCTGATAATCTTCCAATTAATCCATCTAGATTTATACCATTACTGCATCTCATCTCCTGAATAACTGAAACTCGAATTGCATAGATAGGAAGTAAAATTCTCAATATCTTGCTAACCATTGTTGTGTCTTCAATTGTTCCACTAGCAGATCAGATTGCACTTACACTTTTCTTAATTCGTTCACTGTATTTTGTAATGTTTTCTCCTTCTTTCATTTTCATCATATCAAACTAACCTCTAAGACTTTCTTATTTGGCTCTCTTTACATTTTCATCTCCTCCATAGATATCATGTAGTTTTTTCCACATATCAAATGTGGTAGGGCAGTCCTCAACTTCATCAAATTCAGAATAGCTGAGTGCAGAGGCTATATCAATCATCATTATGTTATGATACTTCATTTCCACCATCTAATCCACAGACATAGGTCTCGGTGGTTCCACATACTTGTGATCTAGGAATTGAAAACCAGTATCTCCAATAGTAGATAGATGTAGCCTCATCAGATCTTTCCATGCATCAAAGTTGTCCTTGTTGAGCTTAGGGATCTCCCTTCTGTAAGACATCTCTGATCTTTAGCTTAGGCTTTTAAACCTTCCCTGTAAGCACTTGCAGCTCTAATACCAATTGTTAGAAATGAGTTGAGTAACTAAGAGGGGAGGGTGAATTAGTTACCACAAAAACAAAGCCAAGTCCCTTAGATGTCTTAAAAAAATCAGTCACTATTGCTCGGTTAACATAGATATTTCACTGTCACTCAGTTAACATAAAAAATCTTAAGATATTAATTGTGATTATCTTTAGTAATTAATTGCAGAAACATAATTTATAAAGAAAATCAAATGTACACAGATAACACCAAGATTTAACGTGGAAACCCAATATGGGAAAAACCACCAATAGCAACTAGTCACTATTTTTCACTCTTCTGAAGTGACCCCTGTTAGGAGCCAACCCTGTTAAAGGTTACAATAACACATTGTTAGGTGTGACCTAGTTAGAGGATTTTATCACACTGTAAGGAGTGGCCTTGTGAGAGGTCTTCGAACACTTCAATGTAAAAATGTCACCTTGTTAGAGGATTTACAAAAGACTGTTAAGTCTACTCTGTTAAGAGATTTTAATCACTGCTACAATTGTTAGAGAGTAACAATGGATTGACCTATTTTGATAAGCAACTGTCTTTGCTGATTCAGATCTCTGTTCTAGATTAAGTACTTGATCCTCACTGATCGGATATTCTATTGTAGTCCTTTGTATTCTGTCTTCATTCAGAATCCCATTTGATTTTTCCTTCACTCTTCATATCACACTTCACATGCAATTCCACATCACCTTCTTATCCTCCTTACATTATTCAATCCAAACTTGACCTTATGTATATATATATATATATGTATGTATATATATATAGATATATATATATATATACATATGTATATATATATATATATACATATATACATATGTATATATGTATATATATATATACATATGTATATATATATGTATATATATATATATATATATATATATATATATATATATATGTTAAGCCTTTTCAAGTCGGCCTTGATATCCTTCCAAATAAATAATAAAACTCATGTCTATCGGCTACAAATAACTAATTATCCATAAAATATAATCCATTCTTAGTCGGCTAATACTAACTATTTTCCTCAGTCAATACTGAAATCCTTCAACGCCTAACCAACACTGTAATGCCCGAGTGAACTCGGTTAGAACTAAAAAAACACTTTGGTCATCTTCAATTCCTGAGAGAGATTGATAGACACTAATTGTGCTCGGATAGGATTAGACATTTGTGTAAATATCATTATACTTGTGTAGACATCAATGACAATACACAATTGAATAATTGTCATTAACAATACTTAGTGGTTATTTTGGTGTTAATAAGACACAAGAATTAGTTCAAAGATTTTACTTTTGGCCCAAGATGAATTTGGATGTTAAGAAATATGTGGAAGGTTGTGTTATCTTTCAGAAGGCAAAAGGTACATCTACTAATGCATGCCTATACCAGCCTTTACCCATTCCAACCAGACCATGGGAATGTCTGAGTATGGATTTTGTAGTGGGATTGCCCAGGAAAAAATAGGGAATGGATATCATTTATGTTATTGTGGACAATTTTAGTAAGATGGCACACTTTTAACCCCACAAGACAAAAAATGATGCAAGTCAGATAGATTCCCTATTTTTCAAGGAGGTAGTCGGAATACATGGTTTTCCATTGAGCATAGTGTAAGATAGAGACACAAAGTTTATGATTCATTTTTGGAAGAGTCTCTGGCAGAAGTTAGGAACCAACTTATCTTTTGGATCTGCATAACATCCTCAGTTTGATGGCAAAATAGAGGTAGTGAATAGGAGTCTTGGAAATCTCCTAAGGTTTTTAATTAAGGAGTATGGTCAAACTTGGGACCAACTCATTGGGCAAGCAGAATATGCCTACAATGACATAGTGAACAGGACTACTGGTAAGAGTATTTTTGAAATAGTTTATAGCCTTCATCCAAGAGGCATATATGAGCTTAGAGATGTGAAGGATAGAGCCAAGGTAAGTGGCTATGCAGATGACTTTTCACATTCTATGCAAGAATTCCATGAGAAAATGAGGAAGACACCCATTGAAAACATAGAGAAGCTTAAGAGAAAAGTTGAAGAGACGAAAAGAGATGTCCAATTCAAGGTTGGGGATCTAGTGATGGTTCACCTCAACAAGGCAAGATTAAAAAAAGGAACACCACATAAGCCTCATATGAGAAGAATTGGCCCATGTATCATACTAGACAAATATGGAGAAAATGCCTACAAGGTGGAACTTCTAGAGGATATGGATCTATCTCCAGTGTTTAATGTTGTAGACCTATTTTTTGACAAAGGCCCAATCCCAGATGCATATCAGAGTTTGACTGAAGTTATACATGAGGTGGAGGAACTCAAATTGCCATATGCACCAATCAAGAAAGAAGAACACATACTGGATTCCAGAGTCTACAAGAAGACAAGAAAGAAGGAATACCTAGAACACTTAGTGAAGTGGGATGGACAAACAGATGCAGATGCATTTTGGATAAAGGAAACTGAGTTCAAAAAGTTGGGCATTGACCTGAACTTACTCAATCCAAGGATGGATTGAAGCTTTTTCATTTGGGGAGGATGGTGTAGGAGCACCTAGGCAAGCTCCCAATGTCTACTCAATTTTCACTTGTAACTAACCCTAGCCAAGTCAGTGATTTACTTTTGACCTTAGAAGGTCTAGCAAGGTGTGTGACTATATGGACTAAGTAATTAGTACTAATCCAATCTAGTTTAGTTAGTTTTTCTTTAATGCTCGTTTTGGCTTAAATCAGGGAAAATGAGTCTAAATGTATCCTAGACTTAGAGGAGAAGTGGAAATTTCCTAAAAAGTATTTAATGATGTGTATTCATCAAATGAAGAAGGATTGAGGTCCTAAAAGTTAGTTATGAGCATTTATGCAAAAGATGCTAAATGTTGTCATGACAACATTTTGCAAGATTGTAAATGTTGCATGCAACATAGACAACTTTTTGATTCCTTTCAAAATACAGGAAGGAAATAAATGCAAGTGGCCTAAAATGATGGGGGAAGCATCTTAAGATAATCCATGGATCATTTCCTAAGGTAGAATGATTGTAAGCAAGTTTTTGGAATAGCAATAGAACTCTTGTTTTGTTTTCTGCAACAGTCGAAGTGTTTGGAGTTAATGACTATTCTGATGGATTGAAATGAAAAATATGATGTTGGATCTATGTTGAGTAGGAATTTTTAAAATTTTTTCATTCAGTGATCAAATTTTTTAGAGTATATTAGATTGCTTTTGTAAATTGTTTAGGAACTAGCACAGTTGTTGGGGTAGACAGGGTAGTTTTCAATTTCATGGCTCCCCCATAGAATCCAACCGTGGGAAACTTTTGGTTGTGGATGAACATGTTATGGGATCCTATTTACAGTTTAAATATGCTAGGAGGAGTTGTGAGGGTTCGATTAGCTATTTTTAAAGTTATGCCCTAGGTGAGCAATGCCTGTCTGACTAGGTGTGTAACAGAGAAAGAATTAAGTGCCATTGCAAGGGTATATTTGGGAGAATAAAACCAAGTCTAGTTCTAGAAGAATTAGGGTCTAATAGAACCCTATCTACTGTAACACCCCAAAATTGGCACCTAACAAAATAATCAATTTTGGTGCATTTTCTTATCTTTGAAGTCCTATTGTATTAGGCAAATTCTTCTCCTAATTGACTTTAATTGACTGAGTTTCAAATGCAGAAAACCCAAATTTGCATAAATCTAACATTACATTTAATTCCTAAATCTCAAATGATTATTAGCTAAAATCCCTATGATTAATTGATTTAATCCTAAAGTCCTAAAGTACTTTTAATTAAATCAAATACACCCTCTTTGGCTAATATACATAAAAGGAATTGAAGAGTTATTTAATAAAATGAATGAATTATCCTCAAAAGGAATTCCATAATTCCATATGAAAAGACACTTATGTGTCCATAATTCATT
>MU227175.1:883991-895861 GCA_018584345.1 Thuja plicata
GCACACTTAACAGTGTTGCTAAAGCTTCAAATGAAGTAGATCTTAACAGGTCTCCACTGTAATACTCCTAACAGGGTAGGTCATCAGAAGTGACCAATTGTAAGCCTTAACCAACCCCTTCTTATCTGCAGATTGTGAAGTCTTGTGGGTAACAATCTCCACCGCAGTTTTTACTTCATAACAGGAGTTTTCTGCGATATCATATCTTGTGTTATGTGTTATCTATTTTCATGAATGTTTCTGTTATGATTACATACTAAAATAATTTATGATATGATTGCATATACATAAAGAAAGATGAACAGTTAGATAAGATAATCTAAAAACTGATGATTAAGGGTTAATGGGCTAACCAAGAAAAGTTTTAGAGGTACTGATTCACCCCTCCCCTCTCAGTACATCATCTCAATATAATTCCAACATTAAATTATATGCTTGAATTTGTTTTGATATACATCTGGAGGAATTTGGGAATGTAGGATAATTTGTGAGAAAACTGATTCTAACTAATTCAACCCCCCCTACCCCTCTCAATTAATCTAACAATTGGTATCAGAGCATACATTTCTTAGAAGAAAGTTTTGAAGGAATTAAGGTAAAGATCACAAAATGTATAAGAGAGATGCACCAAAGCTGAACAAGGATAACTTCTCAACATGGAAAAGAAGAATGAGACTATACTTATCAGGGGTTGGAGACAACATTGCAGATTATCTTGATAATGAATTCATTCTACCTTCTGGACCTTTGACTGTTAATCAGATGAAACAGAAACATGAACATAACCTTATCATGGTGGAGATTTATTTTTCACTTACTAATGCATAATTTGAGGACATCAAGACATGAAAAAATGCCAAGCAAATTTGGGATCATCTTACACTAGTTTATGGAGGAGATGTAAATGTATTGAGAGCTAAAGCTGAAAGTCTTCAAGGAAATTTTGATGGCATAAGAATGAAAGAAGGAGAGAACATAACACAGTATAAGTACCTGACTTATGGAAGGTGTGAATGCTATTCAAGGATCTAGTGGAGCTATTAATGAAGAGACTATTGTGAGTAAGATTCTTAGAACTATATTGCCTATTTATTCTATAAGAGTCTTTGCAATACATGAAATGAGAGCAGCACCTAAAAATAACATTACCATTGATAGTCTTGTTGGAAGATTGATTTCTTTTGAGATAAATAACTTTGATAAATGTATTGTACCATATATGGAATCCACATTTATGTCTACTTTGAAAATTGGTAAATCTCGTAGCAAACACATAATCAGAAATAACAGTGATAGTAAGGACAAGGAACTTGATGAACTTGAAGCTTTAATGGTTATAAGATTGCACAAAGGTAAAGGAAGATATAAAGGTAAACTACCTTTGATATGTTTTAACTATAAATAGATTGGCCATTTTGCTACAAGATGACCTAATAGAAAGAATGATGAAAGAAATGATATATCTAATGATAGAAAGGATGACTGAGACTACAGAAGCAACCAATAGCATGACATAAGAGATAACCGAGATTACAAGGATAAAGGTAAGAAAGTTTGTTACATTGTTGAAGATAAAGATAATGATAGTGGTTCTGACAATGATGAAGATATTGAGACAATGTTTGTAGCTTTGAAGGACAATTCAGATGAAGATGAAAGGTATGTAAAAAAAACACTTATTTTTAAAGTTAGTAAGAATAAAATTTGGGTTATTGATAGTGGTTGTACAAATCACATGATTGGAGATAAAGGAAAATTTGAATTTCATGAACATTATGATGGTGGATATGTAAGAATGGGAAATGATACACCTTGTCAAGTGAAAGGAAAAGGTACTATTATGGTAAACAATCAAATCAAATGTGAAAATACATATTGGGCTAAAGGACTAAATTACAATCTATTGAGTGTTTCAAAATTGAATAACATAGGTCACCGAGTTGCATTTGAAAACAAAAAAAGATAGAATCTATGATGGAACAGGAAAGTTGATCTACATTGCCAAACAATCTAAAGGTAACCTATTCTACCTTGACACTATTGAAACTACTTGCTTATTGGAAAAGAATGAAGATATATGGTTATGGCATAAAATAATTTGTCATGTAAATTTTGATAACATGGTTAATATTAGTAAGAAAAGAAAAGTTAGAGGCTTACCGAGCTTATCTAAACCAGACCATGTAATGTGCAAAAATTGTCAAATGGGTAAGATGTCAAAATCTAAATTCAAGAGAAAGAATTTTTCATTTAATGATATTTTGGAGTTAGTTCATACAGACCTGTGGACCAATGAAAATATAGAGCTATTATGGGGACATATACTTTATTTTATTTGTCGGTGATTATTGTAGAATGATGACTATCATGTTCCTAAAAGAAAAATCTGAATCATGTAAGATGTTTAAGTGGTATAAAGATAAAGTGGAAAAAGAAAATGGTAGAGTTCACTAAATTTTGTAATGAGTATGGAATCAAAAGACAAGATTCTACACCAAGGACATAGCAGTAGAACGAAATTGTTGAAAGAAGAAATATATTAATTATAGATTGTTCTAGAACACTGATGATTGGAAAGAATGCCGCACAAACATACTGGAGAGAAGTAGTCAGCACAGCTGTTTACACACTGAACTGATTGCAACTGAAGAAAGATTCAAACAAAACACCTTATGAGCTATGGTATGCCTATACACCTAATGTGAGATATTTTAGAATATTTGGTATTCGGTGTTATATTCTAAAAGATTATCAAAATGGTAGATTTGATTCAAAAAGTGATGAAGGAATATTTCATGGATATTCTACTAAGAGTAAAGCTTATAAATATTTGAACAAGACATCTAACAAAATCATTGAGAGTGAAAATGTGAAAGTTGATTAATTTGCTGAGCAAAATGATCAGGACAACATGAAATAACTGGAAGATTACATTAGATTTGTCTACATGGAAGAACTTGACACAATAGTGATGTAGATGCCTAATGTTATTGTGCAATAGGGTAATGTCACCAGGCAACAGGTAGCATAGACCGAGCATCAGGAAAATGCTAAAACTGAAGATCTTGAACAAGAACACAATGAACCTACAGGGGAAGGCAATGAAGAAGAAAGAACTGAACCTAAACTTGCTAGATATGTGAGGAGACATCATCCACATAATCAAATAATTGGAGATAAAAGAGCAGGCATGATGAAAAGAAGTAAGTTAAGAGATAATACTTGTTTAATTTGTGAATTTGATCCTAAGAATGTTAGAGATGCATTAGAAAATGAAGAATGGATTAATGCTATGAATGAGGGAATTGAGAAGATAAAGAAAAATAAGACATGGACATTAGTACCGAGACTGAGGGATAAAAATGTTATTGGAACCAAATGGATATTCAGAAACAAACTAAATGAGGATGGGATTGTAACGAGAAATAAAGCAAGATTAGTTTGCAAAAGGTGTGCACAAGAAGAAGGAATTGACTATGGAGAAACTTTTGCACCCATTGCTAGACTTGAAGGAGTGATAATACTACTTGCATACACTACATATAAAGGATTCAAAGTATATCACATGGATTTTAATTCTGCATTTTTGAATGGAATATTGGAAGAAGAGGTATACATTAAACAACCTGAAGGATTTGTAGATCCTTATCAGACAAACATTGTATGTAAGTTACACAAATATTTATATGGATTGAAACAAGCACCGAGAGCATGGTATGAAATATTACACTCTTCTCTTATAAGTATTGGATTTATTAGGACAAGAGACAACAAAAATTTCTATTTAAAAGGAGGAAATGATGATAAAACCCTTATTGCTGAAATATTGTTGATGATATTATATTTGGAGGTAATGACAACCTATGCACTTCATTTTCTGATGAAATGAGGAAATGATTTGAAATGTCAATATTTAGTGAGATCAAATTTTTTCTTGGATTGCAAATTTTACAAAAGACTGCAGGTATCCATATTTCTCAATCAAAATACATCAAGGATGTAATAAAGACATTCAGAATGGAAGAATCAAAACCAGTCAAAACACCTATGTTGACAGGATGCAAACTAACAAAAGAAGACAAGACACCAGAGATAAATCAGACTTTGTACAGATCTATGATTGGTAAATTGATGTATGTTGTAGACAAAAGACCTGACATAGCACATGCAGTTGAAATAATTGCAAAATTTTTGGCTAATCCTAGAGAATCACATATGACTGTTGTAAAAAGAATTTTTAGATATTTGAAGAATACTAAGGATTATTTACTTTGGTGCAAAATAGAAGGAAATTTCAAACGGAAAGTTTATATAGATGTTGGTTGGGTTAGTAACATTGATGATAGAAAGAGAACTACTGGTGGAGCATTCTTTATTGGAGATAGATTAGTTTCTTGGATAAGAAAGAAGCAAGGATCATATCTCACTCAACTAGAGAAGCAGAGTATGTTGCTCCTGCTGCAAATTGTTCAAACATAGCATGGATAACACAACTATTGAAAGGAATGCATGAAGAGATCACTGACCCAGTGATAATTTACTGTGATGGTACAAGTTCTATAAATATTTCAAAGAATCCAGTGATGCATGCAAAGACAAAGCACATATCTATCAAATATCACTACTTGAGGGAACAAGTACAAGATAAACAATACTAGAATATGTACAATCAAAAGAAAAACTTGCAAACATATTTACCAAACCCTTTCCGAAGGATACATTTTAGTACTTAAGAGGTAGACTAGGGGTTCATCCCTTATCTATTGGTAACTAAGTTGATCAGGAGGTTGCATCAACCTACATGAAATTAGAATATCAGACATGTTGATGCAAAGTTGAACTGGACTAATATAGAGATATCAGTACAGTACAAGGTACTTATTCTACTACACCAAACAACAGAGATATTTTATTTGGCTACTGAAGAGTTGTATATTTCTTTTTGGCATTGTTGTCAAAGGGAGAGAGATTCATGAAATATCTAATGGGAGAAAGAAATATCTAAAGAGAGAGATGATCAATGAAATATCTATCCACTAAAGGGAGAAAAGACAAAGGGAGAGACATATCTAATCTATAGAGAGATTCAAGAATAGAAAATTCAAAACTCCAGGGAGAGTCTGCATGGTGAGTTTGTAACACTGAAATAGTTTATATATTCAAGCTAAAGAGAGCTACATAATTGTTGCAGTTGTAGAGAAAAATTTTGGTATTTTTTGTATGACAAATTTTTATATTGCATATTTCATATTGTGTTGCCATCAATGCCAAAGGGAGAGATTGATGAACTACAATTGATTGAATGTTTGAAGTCATTTGTTGATATTCAACTGAGTTGCAGATGTGATGATAAACATTATCAATTAATGTATTGTCATTGATGTCAACTTATTTGAGTATTATTATGGTGGAAAATATTTGTAATGTATTGAAGATTTGAAACAAACAAAGTTTATGTGGTCAGAAAATGATGAGTTCTGTATACACCTAGAGACACTGAACACCGAGTAAAACATAGTGTATACCAAGCACAGTGATAAATGAGCTAGGGATCACCGATACAACAAGGTATTGATAGGAGATAATTAAATCAAAAAGAGGCTGAATATAATGTTGATCTAGAAATTGATGATTTCTAGGTAAAATATAAAGTTTGTTATTTGATCAAACGGTTATGAAAAATGAATGAAGATCAGACGACAGATTGAAACGTGTTTTTAACACAACTACCGAGGATCGATCAAGAGGGAAAATGAACAATGGAGATTAAGTGGAAAAATCTAAAGGATGAAAATTAAATGAGACATTATTTCTATATTAGAGACAAGAGATTCTTTTGAATCATGTACACAAACAAAGGGCACATGCAAAGTTTGTGCATGACTGATCAAACTGGTTAAAGATAGAATCGAGAGTTTTCTGTAGACATTACCAAGTAGAACAAGTGTCAAGTATGAGATGAACTAAAGTGAAAAAATTGATCAAAGGTATTATGGACTTAGCATAAATCTAAAAATCTAGAAAATAGAGTTGTATTTGAATCAGATCATTACTGTATCAGTTTAACCATTACTACAGACAAATTTCTTAACTGAGTGGGATAGTGAAAGTCTTCATTAGGGCATTCTAATAAATGTTGAGTGTTTTCTTGTTGACCCCATAGTGAATGCATGGTCAAGGGAGAACTGTTAATTTTAAATCCTCTAACCAAGTCACATTTAACAATGTGCATTGTAACCTTTACCAAGGTTGGCTCTTCACCGAGCTCACTTTAGAAGAGTGGAAATATTTTGGGTTACCAGTCTCAGGTTGTTTTTCCCTCAGCAGGGTTTCCACATTAAAAATTGATGTGTAAATGTGCATGAATGATTGTGGATTATTATTTTACTATAAATTTTACTTTATTGACCTAGATTGGTAATCACAGTATTAATTTACTAATATTCGGTAAACACTATGGACTAAAGTTTGAGATTACATAATACATTTTCACCGAGTTAAATTATATGATTGAAATTGTTTTGATATACATCTAGAGGAATTTGGCACTATAGGATAATTTGTGAGGAAACTGATTCTAACTAATTCACACCCCCTCTCAGTTATTCTAATAGTATTTACTCGCATTAGCCTTTGATGAATCATCTAATTTTGTTAACTTTCATCTAGTAGAAATAGGTCTACAAATTGATTCAGAATTATCTAATCCAAAATTCATCAATAATTCTTTGACATACTTGGATTGAGAAATAAAAATTACCTTACTATTTACATTCAATTTCAAACTGAGAAAGAAATTTAACTAACCAATCATGGACATTTCAATTTCCTTCTATATTTAATCAGAAAAACCTCTGCACATATCTTCATTACCACCAAAGATTATGTCATCAACATAGGCTATAAAAATCAAGATCTAATCTAAAATTACCTTGTAGTATAAATTATTGTCAACAAATCGCTTTTCTGGACATATAGTACAATAATATGACCAATCTTTCCTCATCTAAAGAATTGAAGGGGTAACATATGTTTTTATTTTTTGGTACCTTTCTTGATTTTTATGGGAAACATTTATTCCAATTCATGTGACCTTTCATCATTCGCATCATATTATATTTTTGTGACTTTAAAATTAGTCTAAGATTTCTCCTTATCATTTCCAAACATCCTCATCTCAAATGTGGTCAAGGTGTGAAAGAGTTTCACTTGAGTAAACATCTTCAAATCATATACTTCTTCAATAGAAGATATCTTATCATTGTAACTCTCTAATAAGGTCATTAGAATCTACTCCTTGATGAATTCATCAGTTAGGGTACCTG
Source organism: Thuja plicata (assembly GCA_018584345.1). Lineage (NCBI taxonomy): Eukaryota > Viridiplantae > Streptophyta > Pinopsida > Cupressales > Cupressaceae > Thuja > Thuja plicata. Next base: position 891,317 of record MU227175.1, read on the forward strand.
GTTGATTTCTGACCTCATTTACTGCATTGCCTATTTTTTTAAAGTAACTTGTTATATCTTCATTTTTCGTCCATCTTCAGGTTTTCATATCTACCCTTAGCAGTGAGCTTCTTTGATCACTTAACTCTATAATTTCCTTCATAAATCTCTTTCATCTTTTCCCAAACTTCATTAGCATTTTTTAGTGAAATAACTTTTGTAAGTTTAGTTTTTGATAAAGAACTAAAAATAGCATAGCTTGCCTTTAATTTTCATCATAGACTCAAATATCATCTACAGTAGATGGTCCACTCACATTTTCTAGTGCAACATACTTATTCTACACAACCTTCTAAGCGTTGAAAATCATCAAAATTATGTAACTCCTTATCTGTTCTTTCCAGGTACCATAATCAGATCCATGAAATATAGAAATGTTCAATTTGTGTTCCATTGGATCTACCTTAAGTGTTAAATCTCTATACTAAGGAGCCAAAGAACAGATACTGATTGTTTAACAACCAAGGATAATTGAGAGGGGGTGAATTAGTTATCTGAAGATATTTTTAAAATTGAGCTGTACCGGTAACAATGTTAACTCAAATTGATAATCTAAACACTGATAAACATGAAACCACCAAAGAAACACCATATAAAATGACCACCATATTTATGTGGAAACCAAAGATAGGGAAAACCATGGAGAAGCTAATTCTCATGAAAAAGAACATTGCTTAACGTGACACTAGTTAACATGATTTTTAAAATCCTCAGTACATGTAAGGATCACTGTCGATGGGCTCACTATCGATAAGCTCACTTCCCTAAATACAAAATAACTATCACATCTAATGGCTATATTCTTATACAAGAGACTCACTACTTATAGAAATTGGCTAACTACCAAAAAGAGTACTGATAAAAATAAATCCACCATAGAAGTAACTAGCACTAGTTTGTTGCCTTCAATAACACATGCACACACAAAGATTAATATTTCCTGAGTTATATTCCATCTATGCATGATTGCATACATACATCTCGAATAAGATAACATCCAAGTAAGTCTAACATAATTTAAAATAGGTCACACTGAATAATTATCATAGTGGTAAGGAATCAAATGTGGACCACACAATACCTCCTCACTGAGATCAACATGATTCACATTCTTCATGACATTAAAAGTCAATGAACATGAAAGTATACATTAAAATTCAAACAATCACTCCAAAACATTTCAACCAATAACTAGATCGATCTAGACCCAAAAGATTAAAATTTAGCACATAACACCATGAATGGGACCAAGATAAGCATGGTAAAAGATAGATCATCACAATGTGCCCTCTGGTGCATATTCCACTAGAAAATGAATCCTCATTAACCAAAATTACCGGTATAACATAAATAAAACATCAGCAACTAGGTAGATATGTTGACATCAATGACAACCGTTAATGACAATAACAATCAAATTTGCATCAAAGTATGGCAGTCATGATGGAGGATAGGGAGATAGAGAAAGGGTGTAGGGAGAGGGAGGGTTCAAGATGGAGGTAGGGGTGGAAGCGAAGGAGGGAGAGGAGATGGGGATGGTGGGGATGATGGGGATGATGGAGGAGATGGAAGAGGAGGAGGTGTTGTTATTAGCATAGGTACCCAAAAATTTCTCCAACTAGAGGTGAGGGAGAGGGAGAGGCTATTAGAAGAGATGGGGATAAGCATGTTGATATTGTGAAGTATTCATCTTAGGAGGGGTTTGATTAAAAGGAGAGAAAATTTAGTACCCCTAGTACAGATGAGTCTAGTTTCAAGGATTCAATCTCAAATGTAGGAGAGGAGGAGGATGTAGAGATGTGAGATGTGGAAATGGGTGGTGAGGAGGATATGAGGGAATGTAGGATTTGTTATTGCACATGATGTAGGGAAGATCCTAGATATACAGGGACTCGGGGCATATATCAGGACCATGAGAGATCAGATAAGGTCCCTATAGTTGAGGAAAGATAGTGCAAAGGTGAGGGAAAAGGTAGCTAAGGCTAGATAATTAGAAACAAAGGGTAGAGCATCACCAACAAAGTCTAGGTCATCAGTTGTGGAGTCAGAGAATAATTGGGCCTCAGCTAGAGTGACAGTTTTAGAGGGGACGATCAATAGGTTTGAGTGGGAGACGGATGAAGTCTTAGCCAGGGTGAGGTAGGTGGCAAAGGAGCTATGGAGTGTTATTGATGGTATAAATGATTTTCCCATCTGAGAGGATTATAGAAAATAGATAGAGGCTAGGTGGGAGATTCAATATGGGCAGTATTATGAGAGTGTAGTCCCTCTTACAAAAAAAAAATTGAGCTATACAAAATCACACATGTCTTGAAGTTGATAGAATAGTGGGAGAGTTGTATAGCCTCCAAGAACACCATGTACTAGAGAGATGACTTTGAGTAGATAGGTAGAGGCAGGGCCTTCAACTAGTGTACCACCAAGGACTACTTCTTTAGAGAATAGAGGCAGCATAGGCTAATTTTGATTGTATTGTAGACACTACAAGCATATATTTTATGAGCTTGCGAGCTTAGTTAGATAGATGCCATGATCTTGTACTCTAAATTTTTTTTGACATATATGTCTGTATGAATGTATGTTTGGATGTATGTCTGTATGTCTATATTTATGTTTGTGTGTGTATAGACACACACACACACACACATATATATATAATACATACATATACATATATATATACATATGTATATATATATATGTGTGTGTGTGTATATATGTATATATATATGTATATGTATATGTATACATATACATACATACATATATACACATACATATACATATACATACATATTGATGGGGAGCTACTCTCCTAGAGATTTATTGCTCTCTCTAAGACCTTCTCTTGGTCTTCTTTAGGGTCTCTATCACTACCCTAACTAGATAATTTTCTATGATCCCCTAACACACTAGGAGCTCTCCAACAACTTCAAACTCTTCACTAAACCCTTCTTCATAACCTCACATATCCATGGCTTCTCAAACCTCCTACCACTACAATGGTGCCAAGTTCTTGTGGATTGAACTCCTAACTCCTCTTAGGTCTAATTCAACTTCTATGGATCCAAATTTGTGGACCTTTCACCCATTTTACAATCGGGTTCTAAACTTCTTGTCTTTTAGGCCTTGTAGCCTTTTTAGACCTATTAGCCCTCCTAGACACCAAAAAGATGGATTTTCTCCTAAAATCCCTTAACACCCCTAGAAAAAAATTGCATATTTCTTGTGGGTTTTTCCTCACCTTAAATATTTTCTAGGTCTCTGATGCCAAACTTGTCCGTACAATGGACTTTCACTAAACCCCTAAAAATAAGGGTTTCTGGGGCATGACCACTGGTTTGGTTTCTTTATCTCCTTTTACTAATCCATTGAGTTCATATAAACCTCTACCTCCATGATTAGGTCTGAAATCCATGCCCCTACACTCCTCTGACATTGATTGGCACATACCAATCACTTACCAATCATCATTGCCTCTGCACTGTTCAGTTACCCTAGCATGAATAACCAGTACTCGCCTAGGGCCTGAATGTTCTCTTGCTTACCATACACACACACACACACAACACACACTATATATAAAATGTATATACAAGGATTTAATGGATTCCAAGTGGTCATGGGATTTTGAACAACGGGAATGCCAAGAAAATCCATTTTCTACATGACTCGTCCAAAACTGGACAATGAACTAAAAAAACACAAAATATTTATACAAAGCTAACCTGAATGAATGAAAGACTAATAAAATGCCACAAATATCTAGGAAATTATATATTAAACACTCTCCATGCTTTCATTCAATCCATTAAATCCACAAAAGTGTTGGATGATGGCTCTGTATGTTAATTACAGTGTTAATTGGTCCTTCTCAATAACCAGTCCATACAAAATGAAGTCTAACTATCATATTAGGGTTGTAGTCACCTTATATACTCTCATCCCACATGTCTAGACCCTCTGGTTAGGATTTGGGCATCATAGAAGTCGATTCCTAAAATCTAGGAAATGTTGTCATGACAACTTTTAAAAGTTCTCATGACAACTTTGACAACTTTTGTCAAAATGACACTTTCTCAACTTTGATGGCCCTATTTGGTTTCAAAACTTACCAAATGACCTTAAATTACTTGAAAACATTAAAATCTTGAAAATCTCCCCATTTTGGGATTTTTTTCAACTCTTTGACTTTTTAGTTGACTTCTAGGTTCTAGACCCTTAGAATCAACTTGACTCAACTTCACACAAACCCTAATCTCTCCTAACACTAAACACACCTTAAACACACTAGGGACTTTATAACATAGTCATTCTTCATGGATGTTTGGCCAAACCAACCTACAAGCCATAATGACTAAAGATCTTTCTAAAGATATTAGGGTGCTCCTGCACCACATATACACATACATACATATACACACACATATACATATATATACACATACACACACGTGCACACACACACACACATAGAGATATATATATATATATATATATACATAC
>MU227175.1:895961-910961 GCA_018584345.1 Thuja plicata
ATATATATGTATATGTATCTATGTATGTATGTATGTATATATATATGCATGTATGTATGTATGTATGTATGTATATATATATGTATATATATGTATATATATGTATATACACATACATACATATATACACAAACACATATATACATACACATACACATACATACACACACTGATGTAGCCCAAAAAACCTTCAAGAACATAAATATCAAAAAATACACAACAAAGTTGCAGAATTTGAATTCATCATTAAAATTCTCCAACTAACTCTACCTTAAAATGCAATAAAACTCCTACTTATTACAATTCCAAAAATTACCATATTTGGCAGATTTTCGGGAAAAATAGAAAAAATAGTTTTTTTCCATTGTTGCGAATTTCCAAAACTATCCTACGAACCCCAATTTTTCCCAAGAAAAGCCCCCAATTAAGGAAAGATTAATTTCCAACTAATCTATCAAATCAAAGACACACTTTCAGATTTATTACAAAAACAACTTTCTAAAAAAACTGTAAAAAAACAAGAAAAGCCAATTTCAGAGGCCAAGATGATAATTATGGCTCCTAGAAATAGGTCAAAATGGCCACTAGTCATGTTGAGCGCATTTAAAAATCCAAATAACTCCTCCCCACCAATCTGCCTATAAATTTTGAGCAAAAACCCACATCCGAGTCAAAAGTTATGACCCTCAGAAGCTCCTGCATCATTCTCCCCTGCTTGAAAAGAATGCATCTCCTACAAGTTCCGATTCTAAAATTTCTTCCATTTAGGCTCATCTAGTTTCTTCAAATCCCATTTTGTAATCTAGGTGCTATCTACTGGTGTCAACCCTTCCCACTGCGCAAGATAGCTGTTGTAGTCACCTTGGCGAGTTTGAATGGTTTTCTTGTCTAGAATTTGTGCAACCTTTTCCTTTTTCTTGATGGGGATAGTGTGTGACCAGTCCACCTCATACTCAATTTCAATAGAGGCATCGTCACCATGGAAAGTATATAAATCAGAGATATTAAAAACATGATAAATATAAAGACCACTAGGGAGCTCTACCTCATAAGCATTATCATTAATCTTCTTCAGATTCTTGCAGGGACCAATTTTCTTATATTTCAATTTGTGATAAGTCCCGGTAGGAAACCTCTCCTTTCATAGATAAACCATCACTATATCACCTTCACTAAAAACTTGATACCTTCTGGTAGAATCTGTAGAAGCTTTGTACCGCTTGTTGTTGTCCTGTAACTTATGTCTTACATCTTCCTGCAACTGAAAGAGTTGTTCAGCAAAGGCTTATCCATCATCACTGACTCTGTCACCCAAGGGAAGTTGCACCAAATTGAGAACACCTTGATAATTTTGACCATAAACAACTTGAAATGGTGACTTACAAGTTGACCTATTCACAGAGCTGTTATAAGAAAATTCTGCCTGGGGTAATGCCAGATCCCATTGTTTTGGCTTCCCTCCAACAATGCATCGCAATAGATTACCCAAACTTTGATTGACCACTTTTGTTTAACCATCATTTTGTGGATGATAAGCACTACTAAAATGTAACTTTTTTCCCATCTTCTTCCATAAGGTCCTCTAGAAATGACTCAAGAACTTAGTATCCTGATCAAAGGTGATTCTTTTTGGAACCCCATGCAATCTCACTATTTCATAAAATAATAACTCGGTCACCCTAGTGGCATTAGTAGTTTTATTACAAGCAATAAAATGAGCCATTTTTTAGAATCTATCCACAACTACAAAGATAGAGTCATTACCTCAATGTGTATGTGGCAGTCCCAATACAAAATCCATACTCAAGTTTGTCCATGGTCCTACTGATACTGGCAATGACATGTACAAACTACTATTCTAGGAGTGCCCTTTGGCTACTTGACAAATTTGACACCTTTCCACAAACCTTGTGATATCTCACTTCATCTTTGGCTAGTAATACTTATCTGCTACCAAGGCTATTGTTTTAACCATCCCAAAATGCCTAGCCATACCAATGCTATAAAATTCTCGAATAATATTTTCCTGCATTGAGCCTATAGGAATGCACAACTGTTTTCCCTTGAATAAATAACCATCTTTCATAAGATACTCACCTTGAATAGTGTCTACGTGCCCAAGTACTGGATTCTTCAACTAATCAACAACTTCCAAATGTCACTATCAGATTCATATAAGTCCTTGATCACATCAAAGCCAACTATTTTTGTTTACATGATGGGAAGAAGCACAACACACCTTCTCAAGGCATTTGCAACTTGATTCTATTTCCCTAATTTATGCTTCGTAACAAAAGTAAACCCTTGGAGGAAAGAGACCCATTTTGCGTGTCTAATGTTCAAATTTTTTTGTGTGTTTAGGTATTTTAGAGCAATATGTTCTGTTAAAAACACAAATTGTTTGGGTACCAGATATTGCTTCCAATGTCTCAAAGCTTAAACAATTACATGGAACTCTATATCATATGTGGAATATTTCATTCACACATCATTCAATTTTTCTCTAAAAAAGGCAATGGGTTTACCTGCTTGATTGAGTAGAGCACCAATGCCCACATGTGAGGCATCATATTCCACTTCAAACACTTTATCAAAATATGGTAAGGCCAATATAGGAGCTTCAGTGACCCTCCTCTTTGGTCCATGAAAACTTCCGATCCTTAGTGCAATCTATAACAGGTGCTACAATGCTACTGAAATTACAAATGAACTTTCTATAGAAAGTAGCCAAGCCATGAAAAATTCTCACCTCGGTGATACTACATGAACTAAACCATTCAAGAATGGCTCAAAATTTCTCTAGATCCATCTTGATACCATCTACATAGAAATGACAAATCCTATAAAAACCATACTTGCTTGCATCAACCTACACTTCTTCAAATTAGCATAGAGTTTCTCTCTTCTCAATACACCCAATATGATTCTCAAGTGTTGTAGATGTTCTTCCCTTCCCTTACTAAAAATTAGTATATCATCAAAATAAACTACTAAAAACTTGCCAATGTAGGGATGCAACACAATATTCATGAGTCTCATAAAAGTGCTAGGTGCATTTGATAAACCAAAAGGCATAACCTTTCATTCATACAAACTGTCCTAGTTTTGAATGTAGTTTTCCATTCATCCCCTTCTCGGATGCAGATCTGGTGGTACCCACTTTGCAGATCAATCTTGCTAAAATTTGTTGCTCTAGCAAGAACATTCATCATATCATCCAAACAAGGGATAGGAAAATGATACCTGATGGTTATCCTATTGATCACCCGATTGTATGTGCACATCCTCTATGTTCCATCCTTCTTTGGGGTTAGTAACACTGGTACAGCACATGGGCTCATGCTTTCCTGCACTAAACCTTTATGTATGAGCTCAGTTACCTATTTTTTCAGCTCTACATGTTGTGTCAGACTCATTCTGTAAGTCGCTTTATTGGAAAGACTTTCTCCTAGGATAAGATCAATATGATGTTGGATATCTCATTTTGGGGGGAGCCCATCACGTAGTTCCTCTGGAATGACATCTGAATACTCTTCCAACACCGCAACTGCTTCTGGCGGTATTGTCAAGTCCTCCTCTTTCCCTCTTTGCACTACCAATGCATAACAATATCTTTTTACTTTCATCTCCTTGACAAGTTCCTTTTCAGATAACATACTTTCAACTTTATCTTCATCCCTGAGAGGTAACAGGATTACCTTAGATCCATCCTTCCAGAAGGTGTACGTATTTTTTCTCCATTATGAATAACCTTTCTATCATACTTCCAAGGGCGACCTAAGAAGACATGGAATGCATCCATTGGAATCACATCACACCATAACTCATCCTTGTAGACCTTCGCTATGGAAAATTTCACAAGGCACCTCTTATCTACTGTAACTTCATTTCCCTTTTTGAACCATGCAACCCTATAGGGATGAGGGTGATTTTCACACTAGAAATTTAGTTTCTCCACCATTTCTTTAGAAACCATGTTCTCACAAATTCCTCCGTCAACAATTACTTGACATACCTTTCCTCCTGAGGTACACCTTGTTCAGTATATGTTGGTTCTGAGCCATAATTCATTAGCACCTTTCTCCTCTATATCTTCCTTTGCTAAAATTATCATTTTCCTACTCATCATGAGACTTTCTCCGATATCGAGCAACACTTCTTGTTCAAATCCTTCATTGTCAACCTGGGCTAGGTTCACTCTGGTGTGCCCTCCTTTATTTCCATCTTGCATATTAAAATTGGAACACTCGAAGGCCCTGTGTCCTTCTTCTCCACATCTAAAACAAGTGAATGGTCGTATTTGGCCTTCCCATCCTCTTCCATTACCATAGCCTCTATCACATTGAAACCCCCTTCCTATTTGTTGGTTCCACAGATTTTGATGGGTTTCTTCTTGTTTCTCACTTCCTTGACTCAAACTTGAGCCTCCTCAAAATGGAGTTGATGTACCCCTTCATCCTCCTCTATTCCTCTAATTATATTGCCTATTTTTTTTCTTCAGCCTTTAGAGCCAACTAATAGGCATCCTCCATATAGTTGATCTGATGCATGCTTAGCTCATCCTTAATAGTCAATTTCAAACCATTCAAATACCTTGCAGCCATTTTTTCATTACTTTCTTGATGTTCTATACAGATGGACAACTTGTAAAATTCATCTGTACAATCTTGCACAGAAGACAAGTTCTATTTCAAATTTTGAAACCTTCGGAAGAGTGTTTGAGCATAATCCATAGGTAAGAATTTTTCTCACAGCTTTTTCTCCATGTCTTGACTTTATCCTTCCTTTCTTTGTTTTTTCATTTTGGATATGATCCCAGCATATCATCGCATGTCCTTTTAACTTGGTGCATGCAAACCCCATCTTCTTTTATTCTGTCATAGACTTCCCTTCGAAAAACTTTCCCATATCGTTTAACCAATCTATCACTTCCTCTAGCTTAATACTACCTGCATAGTCTGAAACATCAACCTTGATCGCTTTATTTTTCACCTCTAAGACTCTGAGCAGTCTCTCTTTGAAACTCACTCCTTCTTCTCATCCTTCTTCTATTCCTTCATCTCCTTGACTCGCCTCTCCTTCAGATTCATCTTCTTCTGTATGTAAGCCTTGGTTTTCCAATCAGTTCCTAAGTTCTGCTACTTGTCTTTGCAAGCTTATCATATCTCTCTACATTTGGGTAAGACTTCTACCTCTTCCTCTTCCTCTCCCAGCCATCATCCTGCTTTGATACCAAATGATGTAGACCAAAAACCCAAAAAGAACAAAAAAGATCAGAAAATACACAACAAAGTTGCAGAATTTGAATTCTTCATTAAAATTGTCCAACTAATTGTACCTTACAATGAAATAAAACTCCTACTTATTACAATTCCAAAAATTACTATATTTGCCAGATTTTCAGGAAAAAAAAAAGAAAAAAATAGTTTTTATCCATTTTTGGTAATTTCTGAAACTATCCTATGAATCCTTATTTTTCCCAATAAAAACCCTTAACTAAGGAAAGATGAATTTCCAACTAATCCACAAAATCAAAGAAATGATTTTGGATTTATTACAAAACAAATTTCTAAAAAAACTTTAAAAAAAAAACAAGAAAAGCCAATTTCGAAGGCCAAGATGATATTTCTGGCTCCCGAAAAAAGGTTGAAATGGCCACTAATCGAGATGAGCTTGATTGAAAATCCAAATAACTCCTCCCCACCAATCTTCCTATAAAATTTGAGGAAAAACCCACATCTAAGTCCAAATTTATGACCCTCGGAAGCAACTGCATCATTCTCCCCAGCTTGAAAAGAATGCAACTCTTGCAAGTTTCGGTTCTCAAATTGCTTCCATTTGGGCTCATCTAGTTTCTTCAAATCCCATTCTGTAATCTAGGTGCTATCTACTGGTGTCAACCCTTCCTACTACATAAGATATTTGTTTTAGTCACCTTGGCAAGTTTGAACGGTTTTCTTGTCTAGAATTTGTGCAACCTTTTCCTTTTTCTTGATGGGGACAGTGTGTGACCAGTCCACCTCATACTAAGTTTCAATAGACGCATCATAACCATGGAAAGTATATAAATCATAGATATTAAAAATAGGAGAAATATCAAGACTCCTGGGGATCTCTACGTCATAACTATTATCATTAATCTTCTTTAGAATCTTGCAAGGACCAATTTTCTTATATTTTGATTTGTGATAAGTCCCAGTAGGAAACCTCTCCTTGCATAGATAAACCATCACTAGATCACCTGCAATAAAAACCTAATATCTTCTGGTAGCATCTGTAGAAGCTTTGTACCACTCATTGTTGTCCTGTAACTTATGTCTTACATCTCCTTGCAACTGGAAGAATTGTTCAGCAAAGGCTTCTCCATCATCACTGACTCTGCCACCCAAGGGAAGTTGCACCAAATCAAGAACACCTTGAGGATTTTGACCATAAAAAACTTGAAATGGTGACTTACCAGTTGACCTGTTCACAAAGTTGTTATAAGAAAATTCTTCCTACGACAATGCCAAATCCCATTGTTTGGGCTTCCCTCCAACAATGCATCGCAACAGATTACCAAAACTTTGATTGACCACTTATGTTTTCCCATAAGTTTGTGGATGATAAGCACTACTAAACTGTAAATTTGTTCCCATCTTCTTCCATAAGGTCCTCCAAAAATGACTCAAGAACTTAATATCCTGATCAGAGGTGATTTTTTTTGGAACCCCATGCAATCTCACTATTTTAGAAAAAAATAACTTGGTCACCCTAGTGGCATCACTAGTTTCCTTACAAGCAATAAAATGAGCCATTTTTTGGAATCTATCCACAACTAAAAAGATACAGTCATTACCTCACTATGTATGTGGCACTCCCAATACAAAATCCATACTCAAGTCTGTCCATGGTCCTACTAGTATCGAAAATGGCATGTACAAACTGGTGTTCTGGGAGTGCCCTTTGGCTACTTGAGAAATTCAACACCTTTCCACAAACCTTGTGATATCTCGCTTCATCTTTGGCCAGTAGTACTTTTCTTCTACCAAGGCTATTGTTTTATCCTTCCCAAAATGCCTAGCCATATCACTACTATAAAATTCTCTAATAATATTTTCCTGCATTGAGCCTACTGGAACACACAACTGTTTTCCCTTGAATAAATAACCATCTTGCATAAGATACTCACTTTGAATAGTGTCTATGTGCCCAGGTACTGGATTCTTCAACTGATCAACAACTTCCCGAAAGTCACTATCAGATTCATACAAAGCCTTGATCACATCAAATCCAACTAATTTTGTTTCCATGATGGTCATAAGCACAACACACCTACTCATGGCATCTACAACTTGATTCTATTTCCCTGATTTATGCTTCAAAACAAAAGTAAACCCTTGGAGGAAAGAGACCCATTTTGTGTGTCTAGTGTTCAATTTATTTTGTGTGTTCAGGTATTTTAGAGCAATATGGTCTATAAACAACATAGATTCTTTGGGTACCACATAATTCTTCCAATGTCTCAAAGCTTGCACAATTGCATGGAACTCTATATTATATGTGGAATATTTAATTCACACATCATTCAGTTTTTCACTAAAAAAGGCAATGGGTTTAACTTTCCTAAGTACAGCACCAATGCCCAAATGTGAGGCATCACATTCCACTTCAAACACTTTCTCAAAATCTGGTAAGGCCAATATAGGAGCTTCAGTGACCCTCCTCTTTAGATACTGGAAACTCTCTTCAGCCTCTTTGGTCCATGAAAACTTCTGACCCTTAGTGCAATCTGTCACAGGTGCTATAATGCTACTGAAATTATGAATTAACTTTCTATAGAAAATATCCAAGCCATGAAAACTTCTCACCTTGGTGATACTACGTGGACTATTCCATTACAAAATGGCTTGAACTTTCTTTGGATCCATCTTGATACCATTTGCAGAAATGACAAATCCCAAAAAAGCCAAACTTGCTTGCATGAACCTACACTTCTTCAAATTTGCAGAGAGTTTCTCTCTTCTCAATACCCCCAATATGATTCTCAAGTGTTTTAGATTTTCTTCCCTTTCCTTACTAAAAATTAGTATATCATCAAAATAAACTAATAAAAACTTGCCAATGTAGGGACACAACATAGTATTCATGAATCTCATAAAAGTACTAGGTGCATTTGATAAACCAAAAGGCATAACCTTCCATTCATACAAACCATCCCTAGTTTTGAAAGAATTTTTCCATTCATCTACTTCTCGAATGTGGATCTGGTGGTACCCACTTCGTAGATCAATCTTACTGAAATGTGTTCCTCCAACAAGAACATCTATCATATAATCCAAACGAGGGATAGGAAAATGATACCTGATGGTTATCCTATTGATTGATTGAATGTTTATGCACATCCTCCATGTTCCATCCTTCATTTGGGTTAGTAATGCTAGTACAACACAGGGGATCATGCTTTCCTACACTAAACCTTTATGTATGATCTCAATTACCTATTTGTTCAGTTCTGCATGTTGTGTCGGACTCATTCTTTAAGCAACTTGATTGGGAAGACTTTCTTCTAGAATAAGATCAATATGATTTTGGATATCTCATTTTGTGGGGAGCCCATTAGGTAGTTCCTCTCGAATGACATCTGAATACTCTTCCAACACCGCAACTACTTCTGGCGGTATTTTCAAGTCCTCCTCTTTGCCTCTTTGCATTACCAATGTGTAACAACACACTGTCACTTTCATTTCCTTGACAAGTTCCTTTTCACATAACATACTTTCATATTTTCCTTCATCCCTAAGAGGTAACAAGATTACCTTAGATGCATCCTTCCAGAAGGTGTAAGTATTTTTTCTCCATTATGAATAACCTTTCTATAATACTGCCAGGGGCGACCTAAGAGGACATGGAATCATATTACACAATAACTCATCCTTGTAGACCTTCCCTATGGAAAATTTCACAAGGAACCTCTTATCTACTGTAACTTTATTTCCCTTTTTGAACCATGCAACCCAATAGGGATGAGGGTGTTTTTCACACTGGAGATTTAGTTTCTCCACCATTTCCTTAGAAACCATGTTCTCACAACTACCTCCATCAACAATTACTTGACATACCTTTCCTCCTGAGGTACACCTTGATCAGAATATGATGGTTCTAAGCCATGAATCATCAGCGCCTTTCTCATTTATATATTCCTTTTCTAAAATGATCATTATCCTCCTCATCATGAGACTTTCTCTGACATCCGAAGACACTTCTTATTCTGATCCTTCATTGTCAACATGGGCTAGGTTCACTCTGGATGGCCCTCCTTGATTTCCATCTTACATGTTAAAATTGGAACACTCGAAGGCCCTGTGTCCTTCTTCTCCACATCTAAATCAAGACAATGGTCATCTTTGGCCTTCCCATCCTCTTCCATTACCATAGCCTCTACCACGTTGAAACCCCCTTCCTCTTTATTGGTTTCAAGGATTTTGATGGGTTTCTTCTTGTTTCTCACTTCCTTGACTAGAACTTGAGCCTCCTCTAAATGGAGTTGATGTACCCCTTTGTCCTCCTCTATTCCTCTGATTTTACTGCCTTTTTTTTTCTTTTTTCTTTTCATCCTTTAGAGCCAACTGATAGGTATCCTCCGTACAGTTGATCTGATGCATGCTTAGCTCATCCTGAATAGTGAATTTAAAACCATTCAAATACCTTGAAGCCATTTGGTCATTACTTTCTTGATGTTCTATATGGATGGAGAACTTGTAAAATTCATTTGTATAATCTTTCACAGAAGAAAAGTTCTATTTCAAATTCTGAAACCTTCGGAAGAGTGTTTTAGCGTAATCAACGGGTAAGAATTTTTCTCTCAACTTTTTTCTCCATTTTGCTCCATATCTTGACTTTATCCTTCCCTTTCTTTGTTCTTTCATTATGGAGATGATCCCACCAGATCATCACATGTCCTTTTAACTTGGTGCATGCAAACCTCATCTTCTTTTCTTCTGTCATAGACTTCCATTCAAAAAAAATTCCCATCTCGTTTAACCAATCTATCACTTCCTCTGGCTTAAGACTACCTACATAGTCTGAAACATGAACCTTGATCACTTCATTTTTTCCCTCTAAGACTTTGAGCATCCTCTCTTCTAAACTCATTTCTTCTTCTCATCCTTCTATTCATTCAGCTCCTTGACTCGCCTCTCCATAAGATTGATCTTCTTCTCTTTGTAACCAATGGTTTTCCAATCGGTTCTTGAGTTTTGCTACTTGTCTTTGCAAGATTATCATATCTCTATGCATTTGGGTACGACCTCTACCTGTTCCTCTTCCTCTTCCTCTCCCAGCCATCATCCTGCTTTGATACCAAATGATGTAGCCCAAAAAACCTTCAAGAACAAAAAAGATCAGAAAATACACAACAAAGTTGCTGAATTTGAATTCTTTATTAAAATTCTCCAACTAACTCTACTTTACAATGAAATAAAACTCCTACTTATTACAATACCTAAAACTACCATATTTGGTAGATTTTTTGGGGAAAAAATAGAAAAAGTAGTTTTTATCCATTTTTGGTAATTTCCAAAACTATCCTACAAATCCTGATTTTTCCAAAGAAAAGCCTCCAACAAAGGAAAGATGAATTGCCAACTAATCCATGAAATAAAAGAAACGATTTCAAATTTATTAAAAAAACAAATTTCTAAAAAAACTTTTTAAAAAAATAAGAAAAGCCAATTTTGGAGGCCAAGATGATATTTCTGGCTCCTAGAAAAGGGTTGAATGTCCACCAATCAAGTTGAGCTCGATCAGAAATCAAAATAACTCCTCCCCGCCAATTTGCCTATAAAATTTGAGCAAAAACCCACATCTGAGTCAAAATTTATGACCCTCAGAAGCTCCTGCATCATTCACCCCTGCTTGAAAATAATGCAGCTCCTGCAAGTTCTGGTTCTCAAATTGCTTCCATTTGGGCTCATCTAGTTTCATTAAATCCCATTCTGTAATCCAAGTGCTATCTGATGGTGTCAACCCTTCCCACTACACAAGATATCTGTTGCAGTCACCTTGGCGAGTTTGAATAGTTTTCTTGTCTAGAATTTGTGCAACCTTTTCCTTTTTCTTGATGGGGACAGTGTGTGACCAATCCACCTCATACTTATCTTCAACAGAAGCATCATCACCATGGAAAGTATATAAATCTGAGACATTAAAAATATGAGAAATATCAAGACCACTAGGGAGCTCTACCTCATAAGCATTATCATTAATCTTCTTCAGAATCTTGCAGGGACCAATTTTCTTATATTTCAATTTTTGATAAGTCCCGGTAGGAAACCTCTCCTTGCATAGATAAACCATGACTAGATCACCTGCACTAAAAACCTCATACCTTTTGGTAGAATCTGTAGAAGCTTTGTACCACTCGTTGTTGTCCTGTAACTTTTGTCTTACATCTGCTTGCAACTGGAAGAGTTGTTCAGAAAAGGCTTCTCCATCATCACTGACTCTGTCACCCAAGGGAAGTTGCACCAAATTGAGAACACCCTGAGGATTTCAACCATAAACAACTTGAAGTGGTGACTTACCAGTTGACCTGTTCACAAAGATGTTATAAGAAAATTCCACAGGGGGCAATGCCAAATCTCATTGTTTGGGCTTCCCTCCAAAAATGCATCGTAACATATTACCCAAACTTCGATTGACCACTTCTGTTTGCCCATCAATTTTTGGATGATAAGTACTAATAAACTGTAACTTTGTTCCCATCTTCTTCCATAAGGTCCTCCAAAAATGACTCAAGAACTTAGTATCCCGATCAGAGGTGATTTTTTTTGGAACCCCATGCAATCTCACTATTTCAAAAAAGAATAACTTGACCACCCTAGTGGCATCACTATTTTTCTTACAAGCAATAAAATGAGCAATTTTTGAGAATCTATCCACAACTACAAAGATAGAGTTATTACCTTGCTATGTATGTGGCAGTCCCAATACAAAATCCATAATCAAGTCTTTCCATGGTCCTACTGGTTCTAGCAATGGCATGTACAAACTGGTGTTTTGGGAGTGCCCTTTGGCTACTTGACAAATTTGACACCTTTCCACAAACCTTGTGATAGCTCACTTCATCTTTGGCCAGTAGTACTTATCTGCTACCAAGGATATTGTTTTATCCTTCCCAAAATTTCCATCCATACCAATGCTATGAAATTCTTATTTTCCTACATTGAGCCTACAGGAATGCACAACTTTTTTCCTTTGAATAAATAACCATCTTGCATAAGATACTCACCTTGAATAGTGTTTGTGTGCCCATGTACTGGATTCTTCAACTGATCAACAACTTCCCAAAAGTCACTATCAGATTCATACAAGTCCTTGATCACATCAAAGCCAACTACTTCTATTTCTATGATGGTCAGAAGCACAACACGCCTGCTCAAGGCATCTGTAACTTGATTCTGTTTCCCTGATTTATGCTTCAGAACAAAATTAAACCCTTGGAGGAAAGAGACCCATTTTTCATGTCTAGTGTTCAATTTCTTTTGTGTGTTCATGTATTTTAGAGAAATATGGTCTGTAAACAACACAAATTCTTTGGGTACCAGATAATGCTTCCAATGTCTCAAAGCTTTCACAATTGCATAGAACTCTATATCATATGTGGAATATTTCATTCACACATCATTCACATTTTCTCTAAAAAACACAATGGGTTTACCTTCTTGGCTGAGTACAACACCAATGCCCACATGTGAGGCATGACAGTCCACTTCAAACACTTTATCAAAATATGGTAAGGCCAATATAGGAGCTTTACTAGCCCTCCTCTTTAGATACTAGAAACTCTCTTCAGCCTCTTTGGTCCATGAAAACTTCTGACCCTTAGTACAATTTTTCACATGTGCTACAATGTTGCTGAAATTAAGAATGAACTTTCTATAGAAAGTAGCCAAGCCATGAAAAATTCTCACCTCTGTGATACTACGTGGACTGCACCATTCAAGAATGGCTTGAACTTTCTCTGGATCCATCTTGATACCATCTGCAGAAATGAAAAATCCCAAAAAAACTAGACTTGCTTACATGAACCTACACTTCTTCAAATTAGCATAGATTTTCTCTCTTCTCATTACCCCCAATATGATTCTCAAGTGTTGCAGATGTTCTTCCCTTCCCTTACTAAAAATTACTATATCATCAAAATAAACTACTACAAAATGGCCAATGTAGGGACACAACAAAGTATTCATGAGTCTCATAAAAGTGCTAGGTGCATTTGATAAACCAAAAGGTATAACCTTCCATTCACACAAACCATCCCTAGTTTTGAAAGTTGTTTTACATTCATCCCCTTCTCGGATGCGGATTTGGTGGTACCCACTTCATAGATCAATCTTACTGAAATGTGTTGCTCCAGCAAGAACATCCATCATATCATCCTAACAAGGGATAGGAAAATGATACCTTATGGTTATCCTATTGATTTCTCAACTGTCTGTGCACATCGTCCATGTTCCATTCTTATTTGCGGCTAGTAATGGTTGTACAGCATAGAGACTCATTCTTTCCTGCACTAAACCTTTATGTATGATCTCAGTTACCTATTTGTTCAGTTTTGCATGTTATGTCAGACTTATTCTGTAAGCCGCTTGATTGGGAAGACTTTCTCTTGGAATAAGATCAATATGATGTTGGATATCTTGTTTTTGGGGAATCTCTTCAGGTAGTTCCTCTGGAATGATATATGAATACTCTTCCAACACCGCAACTACTTATGGTGGTATTTTCAAGTCCTCCTCTTTCCCTCTTTCCACTACCAATGCATAACAACACCCTTTTACTTTCATCTCCTTGACAAGTTCCTTTTCAAATAACATACTTTCAGCTTTTCCTTCATCCCTGAGAGGTAACAAGATTACCTTAGATCCATCCGTCCAGAAGGTGTAAGTATTTTTTCTCCATTATGAATAACCTTTCTATCATATTGCCAGGGGCAACCTAAGAGGACATGGGATGCATCAATTAGAATCACATCACACCATAACTCATCCTTGTAGACCTTCCCTATGGAAAATTTCACAAGGCACCTCTTATCTACTGTAACTTAATTGCCCTTTTTGAACCATGCAACCCGATAAGGATGAGGGTTCTTTTCAAACTAGTGATTTAGTTTCTCCACCATTTATTTCAAAACAAAGTTCTCACAACTTTCTCCATCAACAATTACTTGGCATACCTTTCCTCCTGAGGTACACCTTGTTCAGAATATGTTGGTTCTGAGCCATGAATCATCAACACCTTTATCCTCTATATCTTCCTTTACTAAAATGATCATTGTCATCCTCATCATGAGACTTTCTCCAATATCCAGAGACACTTCTATTTCTGATCCTTCATTGTCAACTTGGGCTATGTTCACTCTGGATGGCTCTCCTTTATTTCCATCTTGCATGTTAAAATTGGAACACTCAAAGGCCCTATGTCCTTCTCCACATCTAAAACAAGTCAATGGTCATCTTTGGCCTTCCCACCCTCTTCCATTACCATAGGCTCTACCACGTTGAAACCCCCTTCCTCTTTGTTGATTCCACATATTTTGATGGGTTTCCTCTTGTTTCTCACTTTCTTGATAGGAACTTGAGCCTACTGGAATTGGAGGTTATGTACCCCTTCATCCTACTCCTCCTCCATTCCTCTGATTGTACTACCTATTTTGTTTTTCTTCAGCCTTTAGAGCCAACTGATAGGCATCCTCCATATAGTTGATCTGATGCATGCTTAGCTCATCCTAAATAGTGAATTTCAAACCATTCAAATACCTTGCAGCGATTTTTTCATTACTTTATTGATTTTCTATACGGATGGACAACTTGTAAAATTCATTTGTATAATCTTGCATAGAAGACAAGTTTTGTTTCAAATTATGAAACCTTCAGAAGAGTGTTTGAGCATAATCCACAGGTAAGAATTTTTCTCTCAGATTTTTCTCAATTTTGCTCCATGTCTTGACTTTATCCT
>MU227175.1:915961-923553 GCA_018584345.1 Thuja plicata
TTTTGTCATTAAATTTTTGGAGGGACTTCAAGTCTCCAACTCCTGAATATTGTAAATTTATAGAAAATATTAATGAAAATTTTGCAACTTCATTTCAGTTTATTTTTTATGGATTTAAATTTAAAATATGTATGTGTGACATATGTGAGTTTATAATTTGTGAATCTAAAAATGAACCAAACAAACATTTAATGTATGTGTGTGATTTATTTAACAATAATAACTCAACTTTTGCATGTGTCATGTGTGCGACTACGGAATTGTAAAAGTATAAATTATTTAGTTATTCTTTACAGTAAACTAAAATCTAAAATTAGCATAAAACTTTTATTAATGTGGCGACTGGGCAGTGTCTTTTACTCTACAATGTAGATTTTATGGAATATAATAATGAGAAAAATTAGTATTTTGATGGTGAATATCAAGATTCAAGCATGTCATGTGGGGAATGGGTCAATGCCAAATGGAAATTCATAAAATATCTAATAATTGCAAGTTTGCAACATCCCGTCGATTTAATATCACCTTTTTGGTTGCCAAGTTGTTCATCATCATTGCACATGGTATGGATACCATCGACACATACCTTAAATCTATTATTTTATATTGTATAGTTTAAATGTATTAATCGAGACATTTGATTGATCATAGATAAATGGCTAAGGTTTTATCTCGGGCCCAATTTCTTGAAAGAAACATATATATGTAGGAAGTCTCTGGAATGGAGACATGTGGAAAGTCGGGTACGTTAACTTCTAAGAAATGAATTTATTGTCATTAAGAGTGACAATAGCATTCTTTAACTGCGATGATCACTTATCATACATGGTTTCCAAATTTGTACTAGTACAGACTATAGTTATTAGTATAGTCACTACATTAGTAATTTCCCACACTTGTGCATTAATGGGAATGATTTACCTAAAGATATGGAATATATGGACAAGGTATATTTATAGATGTTCTTTCTTGCTTCTTCATCAATTTAAATGTGCCTTTTCGTTTCAACCTCTATTCATCATAATCTGAGATATCAAGTTCGTCGACTTCTTCAATATGTCATGTAGGTTCAGGTTGTTAATCTTGTAAATCTAGTTGTGATGAAGTAGCTTCCCAATTTTGTCTAGAAACTTTTCCAACACCATGACCTAAGTACGATGATAAGGTTTTGCATTTTTCTGGCCTCTCTTGGCTTTCTGCACATGCAAGAACCTTACCCTTATTCTTTTTGGACATCTCCAATGAAATAAAGGCTGGAAAAAAAATGTTAACTTGTTGAAGAAGTGACAATAGACTATAATATATATAAATATTATTCATTGGCCCTAAAATAATGTTTGAGGTCTCCCTGGTGACCACTGACCACTAACTGGTCCCCACTAAATAATAATGAGCTCAAAACTGTAGAGTCGCAGACAAATAAAGGTGAAACCGCAAGTGAATTCAAGAATCAAAATAATATTCACTTAACTTTGCCTCAATTATAGACACCAATGCACTCAATAGTCTGAAACTTTTCTATCGATCAAATTGAGATATCAGAACCAACCGAACCAAATTGTGTACAATGATATTAATCTATGAATGTATTTATCCCAATCCTTTTTGGTGAATTCAGCGGGAGGTATTAGGTATATACAAATATTTGGTGAAGCCCACGTAATTATAACATGTCTTATGTTATTTCGAAGGCGATTATGGGTCGTCCAATAACTTTCTATGATTAATAAAGTTGGTGAAAATGTGTCAGTTTGAGACACACATCTATAAAATGTGAGGTTAATTTGGGGCTTCCTATAAATATATATGTATAAAACCATTTATGAATATAGGTTGTCAATTTGGGGCGGCTTTGAAATTATAGGCCAATTTTTCAAATTTACCGTGTCCAAAAAATAAATTCAATTGGTGATATTATAGAAGAAATGGAGAAAAATAAATAAATAGATGGGCGATGGCCTCGGGCATTCGACCCAATATTTATAAAGTTTGGGTGATAGCGCCAACCCAATATATGCAATATATTCACCAAATCCCTAGTCATCAACGTGTGACATTCGTCAAATGGTGAATATTCGCCACTAAAATTATTGTTGATATCCATCTGTTGTATAAGACATGATGACCATATGACAAAAGGAATGATTATAATTGATGAATTGGTAAAATAGTGTGATCAGTTTGAATGAGGGCCAGTTGATAATTTTTTATGATAATGTATGATTTATTGATGCTCAAACTTGTACTGCATGTAATGTTCATTCAATGCTTGTTAATATAAAAGGATTATTTTATTGATATTTGATGTTGACAAAACAAAATTTATTTCAGGTTTATTTTATGATTTCTTTAATGATTTCTAGGGATTTTTCAAGACTTTGTATCTTATTTTTTGATTTTTTAGAATATTTTATCTTTTTTTTAAGGACATTTTATCATTTTGGATTTTTTCATGATATTTTTATATATTTTTTAAAAAAATTTCATGACTTTTCAATGAATCATGACATCAGTTTTTCCCCCCAATCAGGACACAAGGAAATATATTATGGGACTGATATGATGGACTGATTCATGCTAAGATAGAGAGTAGGATTGACTCATGGTAGGATTGACTCATGATAGAGTAGAGGGTAGGACTAACATAAATGAATGATGAATTTCAATCCACCTATAGTAGATCAAGGCAGTTACTATGGGAATATGGAGTGGATGGCTATTTGGTTATGATAGATGTATCAAAAAAAGTGAGGGTAGATAGTGGAGTGAGAGTCTCTACACATGACGTAAAATTGGTTGGTTTTCACCATGGTAGTTTCCCAAGGTGCCATCAAGATGGTTTTCCCCATTAGATTAATTATTTCTTTTATTTTTTGGTGTCACACAAGACACCCATTTGCCAATTTTTCATCAAGGTGATTATTTTTTTTAAGAAAGGTGGCAAAGCCACTTAATATATTTTATTAATATAAACTGGTTCAAAGAGCTCCTAGAGAAAAGAACCAGAAAGAAAAACTCTGATCCTTGATCAATAATATAGAATAAAAGTATGAAGTTCAAGTAACCTCCGCTAGTTGTAGCTAGATACAAACGATATTTGAAGATCCTTCTAAACTAAGCAATCCTAAACCTAACTGTTACAAATGGCCCTTAGGCTCTATACAATAGGCCTGCAGGCATTTCTGCAGTTGTTCATCATGATTTTAAACAAAAAGAATGCATACAAGATATATTATATTGCAAAAATAAGAGAATTCCCCCAAAAATATTTCTTCTTTTTTAAGTCTTTAAATCAACACATTGATCCTTATACCCTGCTCGAAACATTTTCTGACCTGCAAAAAAAAAAACTCAAAAAAGTCTTGCAAAACCACAAAGAAAATAAGTCCTCCATAAAAAATGTTGTAGCTTCACCAAAACCTAATTTTAGGTTAAGATCAGGAATAGCTCAAGTAGATGTCAAGGAAAATTGTGAAGGGGCTGCAGATGGAGTAGGCTGAGCAATGGAAGGACTAGAGTCTTGCTCCAAAAGATCTAATAATGCAAATACAACCTGATGAATACCAATCACACTCTCCTTGTTTAAAAAACCACCAAATTGTTGTAATGTTTCTTTCACAAGTCTGAAGGACTTGCGCTCTAGGGCCTTTTTGATGTTTTCTTACACCATGTAAACCCCATGGTTATTTAGCACTGAATGATGATGAAACAACCCACCAATGAGGGCAGTGCCACCCCAAAGATCATACTTCTAGATAGCTTTATGTAATTTATTATCATAGAGGAATTCAGGCTTCACATAATGTTTTACAATCAAATCCAAAAGAAAAGGAGACTACAGAAGGTCAATTGCATTGGAAAGAAAAACCGGTAGAATTTGAGATGGGAATATTATACGTTTTCTAGAGGGAAAGAGGATATCAAATCCAATAACCCTTTTAATGCCACGATGGATATGTGGTCATTCACACATACACATAGATGCCAACGTTTCATCCTTGATAAATCCTAGGAATAGTTTTTCCCAATTTTCAACTTTCAAAAACACCCTATAATTACGGGGTGATAATCCATATGAAGAGAGGAAAATGTCGAGCATACCTAAACCTGTGGACTAAAACCATCCCAAGAGCTCGGTTGCCCAGACATCTTGAGCAAGAAATCCAACCAAATATAATGAAGACCATAGCAAAAGAAATCCGAAGTAGGAATAAAAAAATATACATGAAATGAATAATAATGGTGACTATAAATAGAATTAAATCCATACAGCACAAATAAAATATGAGAAGTGATATCACATAATGGACATACACAACTAAAATGAGGCCAGCTTAATGGCATCACCAAGTTATGATTATGACACACTCTATAACAGATATATGATCAAAAAAAAACAAAAAGGACAAATGAAAATGAGTGAAATAAATGCCACATTCAATGAGAAATGTGAAACCATATAGTTGCACACAAGCTACCATAGACAGATCACCCAAACACTTGGAAGAAAGCGATGGAATAGTCATATCAATCATAAAAGGAGAAAAACATAATGGAAAAATGGAGGAAATAAAACACACATGAGTCAGAATATCGATCGACAAAATACATGTGATACATTAGTAATGACCGTTAAAACTAAACACTTTTCAGAGTTAACAGAAAGTAGAAATAGCTTCATAGAAGAGTACAGAAAGCATAGAATGAGAGAAATTTAAAAATACTAACCAACACACAACTTATAATCTGATTACACAAGTATGTTATGACCGATATATATATATATATATATAGACACACACACACACACTAATATGTTAGAAATAATATAGTAATTCTTCCCAAACCATAACTACATATATGTATTAATGCCCATCCTTTAATGTAACATGTCCATTAATCAATGACACAGTCATCAATATATGAACTTTTTATTGTGAAGAAAAATCAATATATATTTCATAGCATAATAACATAAATAAATCAAAAAACATATAACATAATCATAACAGAAAGTTAAATTGATTCATTATGAATAATTGAAAGAAGAGCTGGAAATTTTTCAAAGGAGAATTCTAATACACATGTATCCAAATGTATCTTATCACAGCCCAAATTAGCTAGACAATCATCAAGGGCATTACCCTCTCTATAGGTATGTGAAATAATAAAATTTTGAAAAGAATCTATAAAGCTCCAGACCTACTCAAGTATATACTTTAGATGCCAACTATCAATTTTCCTATTTATGCAAGAATTGATGATGATGGGAGAATCACCTTCTATATAAAGATAGGGGATTGATAGCTTTTTAGCAATTACTAAACCTTCTAATAGAGCAATTTCCTATGCAGTGTTATTGGTACCTGGAGGAATAGGAGAAGATTTTAATGATAAGACTTTTCCCAAATGATTTCTCAAGAAAATTCCTATACCTGATTCACCTAGGTTACCCCTTGAGGAACCATCAAAGTTCAACTTGACAAAAGAAGAATCAGGGGGTTTCCATTTAATGGAAGATCTAATAATAAGGACTTTCCTAATACGGGGATAAATAGGAGAAGAGGGGAAATTTAAGAGCTTCCAAGATTAGATCACCTGACTATCCCAAGAAGAAAAGATAACATTTGGATTAAAATGAGTCAAGACAAAATTATTTACTTGTTCATAAATGTGCTTATCAATAGTGATAAGAACTGAGGAGAGATCAGAGAGGGATTTCCTAAAATTTATTTTGTTACACTCCCACCAAATTGACCAAATGACAGTGGAGGGAATAATTGTCCATAAGCATGCAAATAGAGAATTAGTAAATAGTGTAGGCCAAGCTTGAAAATTTTCCCATAGAGATGCAGGCAGGGGGAAAGAGATAGACAATTTATTCATGAAAAAAGACTAGCACTGATATGAAAAGTTACACTAAAAAAAAAGATGATCCACAGATTCCACACAATCGCCACAAAGAATAAAATTGAAAGAAAGGGCTATCTGCAACCTAACCAATCTATCCCTAGTAAGGATTCTTGTCTGAAGAGAAAGCTAAGAGAAAACCACTACTTTAGGAAGGACTGATTTGTTCCAACAGAAGAGAAATGCGCAATGTGCAGTGTTCTCATTTTCCATGTGTTGAATAGCTATATGGCCATCTTTAACAGAATATATACCATTTTTGGAGGGACACCACAAAAATCTATCATTACATGTTTAGTCAAATCAATAGATCTACATGAGAGGAAAAAGTTAAAATCCCGAGCATGAGCTAGGGATATAGGAAGAGAGGAAGGTTCTTTCCAGCTAGCCTTATGGGAAAATATGTCAACATGATCTATATAATCTACCAACTTCTCACCCCAAAAAAGGGTCAAAATGTCAATTACTTCTGAAAGGGAATTTAGAGAGTTCAAAGGAGGAAAACCATTCCAAGAGTCTTTCCAAAATAGAACATTATCCCCACAATGAACATGCCAAGACAAAAAAATTAGAGACTACCTCCCTAGAAGAAATCATGAAGTTCCAAGTAGGAGACCCGGAAGCGGGATTAGAGATGGTGAAAATTCTATTTGGATTAGGGGAATCTAAATACTTGTCTTTCATAATCTGACACCAGAGAGTTTAAGGCTTAAAGTACATGTTCCAAAAAATCTTACCTCCAAATTCTTTATTTCTATCTGCTAAGTTGTGTAAACTAGAACCCCCTGAAGGTTTATCCATGGAAAGTTTCTACAGAGAGATAAGAGGAATTTTATTTTTATTAGTCATGTTATCTTTCCAAAGGAAAGAAAGAATTGTTTTTTCCATGTGAGTAATAACAGACTTAAGGGCCTAAAGACCTAAAATATAATAATTAGGGATGATAGCGAGCATAATTTTAATTAAGAGTATTCTACCAGATAATGAAATTCACCGTTCTTTCCAAACTGAGATTTTATTTTTCAACCTATTAATGATATTATCCCAATATGAAGGTTTAACTTGACCAAAAAAGAAGGGAATCCCAAGATAAGTGGACGACGGACTATCCAAAGGAAATCTAAGAATGTTAATAATTCTTTGTTGAATAATATTTGGTGTAAAAAACATGTGAAGTTTAGACTTAAGAGGGTTGATAACTTGACCTAATCCAAGAGAATATAGATCCAGGGTTTGTTTAATACACTTAGCCTCATGTATGGAAGAGCTACCAAAAAGAAAAGTGTCATCAGCAAAGAAATTGTGAGAAACCATTATATTTGAGTTAGGAATTTTAACACCTTTCCAATCAGAATGATGGTTATTTTTATGAATTGTTCTGTGAAAGGCTTCCACCATAATAATGAACAAGAAAGGAAAAATAGGATCACCTTGGAGAACCCCTTGAGAGGAATGGAATAAACCTAATGGTGCACCATTTATTATGACTAAAAAAGATGCCTTGGATAAACAATTCTTGATCAATTTGCACCAATGCTGACAAAGTCCAAATTTCCTAAGAACTTTCAAGAGAAAAGACCAACGGACCTTATCATAAGATTTCATCATATCTAGTTTAATGACAAATGAGATAATTTGATGTGTCTCAATAGAATGAAGAACTTTATATATATATATATATA
>MU227175.1:923668-937450 GCA_018584345.1 Thuja plicata
TTTTGAAAAAACACTATTACACTCATTAATGAATGTATCCATCTTATTATACAAAATTACTATCACACTCATTAATGTATCTAGCCATCTTATATAAAGTGCCAATTCTAACACCTCTAGCAACGACCATAACACCCCTCATTAGTTTGCATCATAAATCAGAAAAGATGACCTTCATAGCTAAACCTATTAGTTTTTCTCACAAATAACAAATTATGTATCAAATTATGCAGATTCAGCACATCATTAATCTTTCTTATTTGATCATCAAGAAACCTAATTTTAACTTTACTGCAACCAGTAATATTTAAATAAGAATTATCATCCAAGTACACCTTACCTCTATTGAATTCTTCATATTCAAAAACAATTCTTTATTAGATTTCATATTAAAATATGCACCTGAATCAATTAACCTTGCATCTCACATGCATGAGTCACCAAAGCTATAAGGAACACATCACCATCTTCCTTCTCAGACTCAAGATTGTAATCAAATTTCTCTTCTTATTTTCTGCTTTCTAGTCCTTTGAGACGTGTCTAGGCTTATTAAAATTCTAACAAAAAAAATTGAAATTTTCAAGAGAGTTGGATCTCCCTCTATATTTAGATTTATAACACTTCTCATTCTTCTTTCCTTCTTCCTTATTTATTCAATGAATAACTAGGGCTTCCTTGGCATTGATGGAAACTTTTCTCCTCGTATCTTTAGAAAGAAAATAACCCACGATATCTTCTATCCTCAAAACATATATGGATAGATCCAATAGTCATAACAAGAGAATGTGATTTATCATTACAATATGTCTCTACCTTTTTGCATATGCTCGCATCCTCTGGTCATGCCTTTTTCGATTGAATCTCTCGATTGACAAATTCTGCTCTTTTCTAAAAATAAGTACGCAGTTGCCTCTTGCAAAATAGGTGGAAATGTTGGGAGCTCTCTTGTTATGCCTTTGATTCCAGGAAAAAATGAATGCAAAATTATCACTGGATCTCATTATCGGTTGAGGAATTTCTTTGTAAAACCCTTTGCTATCAAAACTGTGAACGGGTTCTCGGCGCTGGATCCTTCTTCCCCTAGAGCTTCCTCTAGGGCTTTTCCACGAGAGAAGCTACCGCATGCGCTAGTTACTCAAAACCCTAGCTTGCCTCAAAGAAATGGTGATATGAGAAAATTACCTTGCTCCACAGACATTATCCCAAAGGTTGGAATATACTCAACGCCTCATCGCAAGTATGCTAAATCTAAGGTATTTTTCCCCCCATAGAGGTCGGTTCATAATGTTTTTATGCAACATGTGTCCTCTGGCAGTCCCATTCTGACCAAGAATTTAGGGCTGGGTAAACATCGTGTGTGCCCTATTTTAGGTAAAATTTACTCTCCCCCTCATAGGTGTGCTAGAGATTTAGAGAAAGAAACAAAAGATAGGGCAAATTCACTTCCACAAAATAGTAATAAGTTTAAAGTTGGTGTTTCTAACCCTAATCACAGAAAGAAGATTTTTATAAAAACTGGAATGGTAGGTAGGATTCAGAATGTGTGCAGAGTATGGCTTGTTTTGCAGATGGAATGGAATAGGGGCATCGGCTGATTCGATTGTGGAATGGCTCACAAAACAATTGGACAATAAGGTATGTATCACTATCCTCCAAAATAATTTTATGTATGTAGATTGTTCTAATAGAAAAATAAAAGCAAAACTTGTAGCGGAAGGATGCCCTAAATTTAGAAATGTAGGGTTTTTAACCCTAGATTGGTCCCCTATGTTTTATCTAATTGAATTAGACCTTATGGTGGATAAGATTGTTTTGCTAAAAAACATACCAATCGAACTAACTGAGGATGATACCCTCCGTGAAATAGGTAATAGACTAGGAAATTTTATTGGTTTTATAGACTCTGAGGATGCTCATGTAGAAAAATCCATTATTGCAAGTATGAAACTCAATGATAACCTAAATGAGCCTGTGGAAATTTCATGCAATTACAGATCGATCATTATAAACCCTGAAATTTTTTATTATGATTTTAAAGAAAAAGAATGAACTCTAGATAAATTTTCTAGGTCTAATTTGTACGAAGAGGAATATAAAGGGAAGGTTTTAACTGCTCTTCCTCCAATTAGTAATGTTTATAAGAAGCCTGATAATAATGTTAATATTGACATCAATTTTCTCCCCAACATTGGGGGTTTTGCGATTCTGAGCAAGGATAGGAACATGGAAGCCCTTTCTTCTCTTGGCATTAAGGACCTATCTTTGGATATAGATTTAATCCACCCTATCATCAACAATGGAATTGTAGTTAACCAATATCTAGAAATCAATAGATATCATAATGGTGATATTAACTTAGAGAAAGGTAATCTTTATAATGCTTCTTCCTCCTCTGCCCCGCTAATTAGGGAGGATCCCTCCTTCGAAGCTTGTGAAACCAGTAAGGATTCCACTAGAAGAAAAGAGGAAGATGGGATTATCCTAGAATATGTGTGTGAGGATTTAGTGAAGGATCTTATGGAGAAATTTGTAGAGGAAATCTGTGACGAAGAAGTGATTGCTCGACAGAGAGAACTATTAATTAAGGAATGTTTAGCACCCGATTCCCCTTTAAATTTACAAGAATTACAACAATTTTTGGAAGAGGATGCTCAATTGGAGATGAGGAATAATGTTCCCCTCAGCTTTGTCTCTCCCCTATTGAGAAAATGTTCTCTTGTTTGTGCTAAGATTATTAGGAAGTGTGGAAGAAATTCCACCCAAGAGCTAAGGTTGTTAGCGAGGGAGGCGACAGGTCAAGTTAATCTCACTGAGAATGGTCTGATGCTACTACCTGAGGGAACTAATTTTGGTTCTCCTATAGTGGTTGGGAAGATTAGTGAGGTTCCTTCATGTTTAGTTTCCAAGGTGCCTGATTTGCCCCAGGATTTTGGGCTCTCAAAGGAAGACATATCGGACGGGTCACAGATCAATTTTCTGTCGACCTCTGAAGATCAGGGGACGACATCTGTTGAGCGTGTCCAAATAGAGAAAGAGGTAAAAATAATTATTGATTATGTTGGAGACCTCCCTTCCTAATGAACTCCTTGATAGTTGTATCGATTAAATATGTGATAAAGAGGAATTGTTACTACAGAGGTCACTTCTAATCAAAGGCATTAAGGAGATGCAAATTGTAGAGGATTCGGTGACCATGGCTAATACGTTGGTTGAAATAGATGATTTAGAAACTAAGGATCTAGATTCCTATGGAATTTCCTACACATAGATTAGTAGAGAGACACCAGATTGTGGTCGGATCCCAAAAAAGAGGGGTAGGAAGTCTAATGGGGAACTTAGGATTAGAGATGGAGAAGCTTCTGGTCAAGTAAAAATCATGACTCTGTTTAATGTTGGGAAGGGGTAGGGCCTCCCCAAGGGGATATGATAATTCTATCATGGAATTTTCGGGGTTTAAATTCCCCTAACAAGAATTAGATTCTTCGCCACTGTATAAATAGCACTAAGGCAGAGTTAGTATTAATTCAGGAGACAAAGATGTGTAGGGAGGAAGCAGTTACTTTTAGTAAGAAACTTAGATTTAGAAACCTAGAATAGTCACAAGCTACAGGGGCTTCTGGGGGTCTAGCTATTATCTATAATCCTAGATCCATCTCCTTCCTTATCTTGGAAAAACACCAAAATTGGATGGCTGGTCAAGTAAGGAATTTTAGAAATAACCTGGTTTTCAATCTTATTAATGTGTATGTTCCTACACAATCAAAAGATAAACTCCTAGTCTAGACAAAGATTGAAAACTTCCTTGGTGCTCATCCTAACCAACTAAGCTTGATTGGGGGATATTTTAACACCATCACTAAGCTCTCTGACAAGAGAGGGGGTAGCACTATTCTACCTCAGGCTGCTAATGATTTTAAGGATTGGGTCTCTAGAAACTCGCTACTGGAAATTCATACGGAGGATAATGCCTTCACATGGAACAACAGGAGGAAATTTTTTTGTAATATTGTAGAAAATGTTGATAGATTCTATATCCATAGGAGCCTGACTGAGGTTAATGCAACCTTTAATGCACAAGTACTCCCAATTTCTGGCTCAGACCATTACCCTGTCCAGTTACAAATTGTTGTTGACTGTAGGCCAAAGAATTGTCCTTTTAAATTTGAATAGATGTGGCTACAAGATGAGAACCTCCTCAATCTCATTAAACATTGGTGGGGGGAAGCTCAGGTCTCTGGGTCAAAAATGTATACAGTAGCTAGTAAACTTAAGATTATCAAAAGAAAACTACTAGAATGGAATTCGGAGAAATTTGGTAACATTTTTCAGAAAAAATTTGCTTTAGAGGAAAAAATGAAGGAGGTAAATGCACAGGTGCTTAGATTCAGAATGGATGAGACTTTATACCTCAAAGAGAATTCCCTCCTATCTGAATATGAAGATATATTTTCCAAAGAAGAGATCTTCTGGCGACAAAAATCTAGGGAATCATGGTTAGAAGCAAGATACAGAAACACAAAATTCTTTCACAATAGTACTAAATAAAGAAGAGTAACAAATAGAATCATAAGGATTAGGATAGAGGAAGGGAAGGATCTCCAACTTCCTTCAGAGATAGCTGATGAAACAATTAAATATTTTAAGAATACATTGAATAACACAAGATCCTCTAAGCTATGTGAACAGAATAAGATGCTCAAACATATCCCAAAAATTGTTACAGCCCAACACAACAAAATTATATTGAATAAATTTACAACTGACAAAGTAAAGGATGCCTTAATGCATATGAACCCTAACAAATCTCTAGGGCTAGATGGTTTCCCTGCTGCCTTCTATCAGAAATGTTGGGATTTCATAGGAAAGGAGGTTACAGAGGCACTAGAAGGGGTTAGAAACTCTAGTAAAATCCTGGAAGAGGTTAACAATACTTTTCTAACCCTTATTCCAAAAAAGGATAAACCAAAAACTCTTAATGATTATAGACCAATAGCGCTCTACAATACTTTATACAAACTACTTTCTAAAACTTTAACTAATAGGCTCCAAAAATCTTACCCTTGTTAATTAGTGAGGAACAAACTGACTTTGTTCCTAGCCATTCAATATATGATGGAATTATTATAGCTCAGGAAGCTATTCTTTCGGTTCAAAACAATAAATCTCCTTGCATATTGATAAAACTAGACATTAAAAAAGCATATGAAAAAGTTGATTGGAGATTTCTGTGTAAATGTTTGGAGGCCTTTGGATTTGCAAAAGCTGGATTAACCTCATATATGAATCTATTTCTATGCCTAAGTTCTTTGTCCTATTGAATGGCACTCCGAAAGGTTTCTTTAAAATATCTAGAGGAATCTGACAAGGGGACCCTTTGTCCCCATATCTCTTCACCATTATGGATGATGCCTTGGAGAAGGCATTACATTCATAGAAAATTGATGGCAATATCAAAGGTATTACGATATCCAGTACTATGGAACCAACTACCCATCAATAATTTGTTGATGATACCATGCTTTATGGAGCCAGTGAAGTTAGCGAAGCTAAAATGATTAAATCTATCCTTGATTCCTACACAGCTGCCTCAGGGCAAGAAATCAATGAAAGCAAATCTGAAGTAGTTTACTTTAATACACCTCATAAGATATCTCAGAAAATCTGTAGAAGTCTAAAATTCAATCCTGGAAGTCTCCCCTGCAAATACCTTGGTTTACCGTTAGACAAGGGAACAAGAACAACCTCTCTCTGAAACCCTACAATAGAAAAAATTAAAATAAAAATGAGCTCTTGGAAAGGCAAATGGCTCTCTTCAGCTGGCCGAGCCACAATGGTAAAATCAGTCTTGGCCTCTATGTCAATCTACCAATTAGCATGTATTAATCTCCCTGCTAAAAAAAAGCAGAATTAAATAAACACCTAAGAAATTTCTTTTGGCAAGGAATGAGTGATGTAAAGAAATATCCATTGATTGCATGGGATGAAGTTTGTTGTCCTGAAGATGAAGGGGGAGCGGGTATTAAAAACATAGGGGATCAAGGAAAGGCATTAGGAGATAAATTAGTTTGGCATCTTTATAAGAATCCACAAGCTAAGTGGGCACAAATTTTAATATCTAAATGATTAATTGATAATAACCCAATAAATATATTGAGGGAAAATAAGCTGCCTAGAGGCTCTAGAATCTGGAATTTTATGTTAGATTGTCGCCAGATTATTTCTAGTAAACTTACCTGGAACCTAGGAACTAGGGAAGATGCTCTCTTTTGGGCAGATTCTTGGGGAGGGTTTGAATCTTTGGATAAACTGCATCTAATCAGATCCAGGAATAGACTAGAAACCTCTCTGGGCTGCTTTGTTAAAGATTACATTAAAAAATCAACTAATGGTACAGGTTGGGAATGGAAAGACTTTTGTGCTTTCAAATTACCTAGGGATGATTTTCATCTCCTTTCTGAGGCATTAAACAAGAGACGTATATTTCTCAATGGTGGAATGGACACCTTGGTATGGAATGGGGCCAGTAATGGAGAATATAACTTGAAGGATTGCTATATTTCTATAAGAAGCAAACAAATCAGGCCAAAGACATATATATACCAACAAATCTTTGCTGGAACAAATATTGTCTTCCTAAGGCTGGTATTTGTACTTGGATTGCAATGCATCAAAATCTACTTATAGCAGAGAGATTCAGGAAAATGGGATATGAAGGTCCCAGAAGGTGCCCTTTATGTGAACATGAGGATGAAGACCTTAACCACATCCTATTAACCTGCAAGTTTTCAAATCAGTGTTGGAAGTGGTTATGTTATAACCTGGGCTGGAAAACCACTTTCCCCAATACCATTCTTGAGATGCTTCAGTCCTGGCCAGAATTAAAGAAAGGGAGCATTTATACTAATTTATGGATTATTGCCCCTTCAATTATTATTTGGGAATTATGGAAGGAGAGAAACAGAAGAATATTTAGAGACGAGAAATTGAATGTAAAACAACTAATTAATAAAATAGAAGCAAGCATAATTGAATTTACTAATAATAAAAGTAGGAACCTGCAGAAAAGAGAGGCAAAGATGTCCTATTGGGACAAGGAAATCAAGGGTAAATGGGTAGGCCTCGTCCTCCCACCTTTCTAT
Organism: Thuja plicata; assembly: GCA_018584345.1. NCBI lineage: Eukaryota > Viridiplantae > Streptophyta > Pinopsida > Cupressales > Cupressaceae > Thuja > Thuja plicata. The sequence continues at coordinate 930,808 of MU227175.1, forward strand.
GGTCCTGGAGAAAATTTATCAAAGTCTAGGAGGGCTGAGTGTGTATGGACACTGACATGTTTTGATTGGTTTAAATTGAATTTTGATGGGGCATCAAGGGGCAACCCTGGTATAGCGGGCATTGGTGGTTGTGTTCATAATAGTGAAGGCAGAGAAATTGCTACATTTGCCTTCCCTACTGGTATTGAGACTAATAATAAGGCAGAACTTCTCGCACTCATAAAAGGACTATATATATGCAAGGATCTAGGTATAGAAAATCTAGAAATTGAAGGGGATTCATCCATTATAGTTAATGCCCTTAGGACAGGCTCTACCCCTAACTAGAAATTAAATACACTTCTTACTGAAGCCATCAATGTAAGTAAGAAGTTCTCTAAAATCACATTCAATCATATTTATAGAGAAGGCAATAAAAGGGTAGATTAATTAGCTAATATGGGTGCGGATGGTATGTCTATCCCACCTGAGGCACCTTTAGCATAAATCAGGTTCCTCAGAACTAGGTAGTTCCTTGGGTTGGATAGGGTTGTGTCAGTAACCTTACTTTAGGTTAAGCTTTAGAGTCGAAGCCACTGATAATAAATAAATATGTTTTAAATGGTCCCTCAAATTTATAGGGAATCTTTTCAATCAGTTCCCAACTTCAATAGAGCTAGATCATTTTGTAAGGTTCTATTAATATAAATAAATGTAGGTATGTATGTACATTAACATCTATGCATGTATGTACATGGATACAATGATTATCCATAAGTAGGTACATATGTACATAGGTGAGAGTGTAGGTAGATATGTATGTATTTACATTTCTTTATACATAAGCTATAACCCTCCTTTATGTTATCTTAGGAATGGAAGCATGTCGTATTTATCCCAAATCAACAATGGTACTTTTTAAACAATTCAAATATTAATACCTACACACACAAAGCAAGTCATAAAAGACATCCATACTCATAATTTAGATACGTTCAGACATATCTTAATGACCTAGATAGATATTTGGAATATCGAAATATATATAAATCTCCTTCAGGATGACGGGAATAATCAAGTACCTATTAAGTAATACGGATATACACACAGATATAGAATATTAATTCACACACGCAAAAATGAAAAATTCTATACACTAAAATTCAGCCACTATACCAGCAATAATTAGGTTGTCATTATAATAAAGATCTATTTAATACTTTTGGGATCAACCCCACCACATAATTTTGATCGATGAGTCTGGCACGAGTTGATATTGATGCAGTAAGAAATTAGTATGTTGAATTGATTAAAAAACCATATGGATGTACTACTGCAATATTGCATCCATTAAATTAGGTCAAAGGACAAGGTTACTTTAGGGTAAATTTATCATAGTTCTATATTAATTACAAGAGGTGGCCAATTTGGCATTATTAATCGATGGTTAGGATAATCCCAAGGAAGAAAAGCTCTTAGCAGAAATGGAGTCTAGGCTTATTCATACTAGCTCAGCGATAATAGTTCTTGTATAAAATTAATTTATAACTAATTGTTCTACTTGTTCTGTCCATAATATAGAAGGTAGATACACAAAGTGGGCTGTCAAGTAGGAATGTAGGATCATATGTAAAAATGGATATCTGTATATATGTAAGTATGCATATATGTATGTATATACAAATGAGAGTTTGGATATATGTATGTATATATGTATTTATGTATCTATGTCTGTCTATTTGTATGTATGTAGGGACACATTGATTTCACACACACTTACAACTATAATGATAGATCCCTTTGTATATTTATGTATATCCCTTACAAGCTACACTACCTCTCCAAGAAAATTATTAACCATTTATCTATTTATTGCAGATTGCCAATTATAAAGGGTGGGATTTAATATGTGTATGTACCCTGAAGAATTTCAAATGGGAACCATTTTTATTGGCGTCGACTCCTTATGGTATGACGTTGTAGCAATGTGGATAGGACTAGTATGCCCTTTTAGAAGAAAATGGATCCACTCTACCTGCATTTAGGGACCTAGCATTTTTAAGTAGTAATAAGTAAGTAATTAGGATACTAAGATTATACAATGAAAAGATAGACTCCGGTCTGCTTATTTTACTAGAGATCATCATCTTAAGATAACAATTTTAAGAATGACATAAAAACTTACATATACTAAGAGATACAAACAGGAAAAATCTGAATCCTTCATGTACCAATATACCTGGTTTAGTATAAAATTATTTAGATTCAATCATTAAACTCTTAGATTAAATATAGTTAAAATGAATCCTTAACCCTACCTGAGATTGAAGTAAGGTTAAGTATGTTGCAGGGGCTTTAGATTATTATTAATATAAAATGATAAATTTACACCCTAATGATGTAGTTTCTTCTTCATTACTTGTCCTCTGCTTAGGTAATCCAAATTATTAGGATCAATCATTCAGAAATAAGGTTCCAAGTTTTAGATGAGCTGTCCAATTTTCATTTTTTTTGGCCCTTGTCCAATGGCTTGAAGGATTTACTCATCCTGTTGATGATTATGTGAGCCTTTAAACTAGAGTTGCCATTGTAATCATAACTTGGTTACTCGACTAATATTTTATCTGCGTTTGTGAATCCTCCCCAAATTTATCTAAGCTTAGTTATTTCTCCCTAGTCCTTTTAGTCCCATCCCGAGAGGTACTTTATCCTAAACCAATAAGAATAAAACTATGATATATGATCAATTAAAGAAACTAGGCTAAGTTTTACTATATCTGGTGGATAGTTATTACTAGAATGATTTAAAGAGGAATTTATACAAGAGAAGCACTAATTGGGAACATGTCCCTTCAAACGTACAAGCTTAATTAAAATTATTTTTTGAAAAGCTCAAGAGTGTAATTAGAGCTAGTAATTAATGATAAGAGTTAAGGAACCTGGATCATTATCTCTATATTAAAGACCTATTGTCACTCTCTTTCCTCACAGCAGTACTGGTTTAATTGTTAGAGAAAATGAGCCGGTTTGAACATGGAGTCAAGACTGCTAACATTTGTGTTGGGTGATGCCTGCTCCATGGCCTTTCGTGGGTCTATTAAACCAAAGCACTGGAATACGATTTTAAACCAACTCCTTGAGGCAGTAAGGTGGGCCATGGAGAAATTCTTAGGGGATTTCCATTTTGACAATGAATTCACATTCCAAACTAATGGTTCAATCGTTGGAGGGTTCATAGCTCTGGCTTCCTATGCTGGATTTGTGAAAGATGATATTATCAGGGTAGCTAAAGGCATTTTCGTAACTGAGGTTCTGGGAGGACTAGAAAAAATGGTTTTTAGTGTTAACCCTGATCTCACTATGCCTTTTATGGAGGTTATCATGAGGACAGAGATAGATAAGCTGAAGGAAATTCCTAACAGCCAGCGTGTACCCATGCTACTAATTAAGGATGAGTGTTGTTTTGATAAACATTGGTCTAAAATGAAACGCAATATGGATTTCTTATTTTGGGAAGTGCTTAACACTAACAATGATAGGGATTGGTTTCTTACATACTGGAAAGAGGAGGGCTTCATCATCCCTGAAGTCTTGAATAAAACGGTCATGGAGGACTTCTGTATCATCGCACCATCAGTAAAATGATGTTCAAAACAAATGGGAGATGAGATTGAAGAGGATGATGTCATCATTATTGTGAAGAAGAATGAGGGAGAATGGAGTTGTGACTGGCTGCAAAAAGCTTAGCGTAGGGAGTGAAGTTAATGTTTTGGCCGGTAATATTAACATGTTTATATCTGTTAGTATCTCCGAAAATTGTCGTAGTATGTCCTCGTTATACTTTTTATATGGCTGTATACAAAGACCTGGAAAGACTTTAAGGACCATAGTTCTAGTCTATCTAGCTTGGGTAATGTACAGACCTTTACTATTTCGATAGAAAAACTGGGAACAATATCAGTACTGTAATAGTTTTAATCAATAATATAGATAGTTAGCTAAAAATACTGGTTTGATTAAAATTATATCTGTAAAATAATGGGCTCATTTATCTTACGCACATTGATTCCATTTATAGTTTTGGGGCTATGTAACTCAATTGGAATATCATAAGTATGATGATAAAGGTTTATGATCTTCAAGAAAATTATATGCATATATCTCTACTTATATTTCCGGCCCACATAATTGGCATTTACAAGTATGCTGGAAACTATACTGATATTGTTAAATCTTGAATCCATAATCTAATGATCAAAATTCTTGTTTGATTGTTATCTTTTGCGATAGATAGGCTTTGCCCGTTTTCAATTTTTTGTTTATTCCAATGAGGCTCTGTAACTTACACTTCACTCTTACTTGAAAGTTTTGTTAATTGAATTCAGACCCTATAAAATTATTGTCCTAAAATTCCTTTTTGCTTTAGGCTCGTAGTTTAGCACTTTTAATCATACTTGAATAAAATGAATCCATGGTAATTTGGGTGTTAGTCTGATTCCTTTAGTCGGGCTGATATCTATTTTTTATTTAGAGGGTTATGACTATCAAGACGCTTAGGGACATCCATTATCAGTCATAAACTAATACTCTAAATTAGCCACTAACTTTCATAGAGGAATAGACTTCTTATAAGCATCTATATATCTGTTCTTCTCCAAAGTTACATAGTGCTTTGAATAAAAGGCTTTAAATACACATTTTTACATCTACCCTACATGAGTTTAATTGATCCGTACCTACTTCTAGTTACCATCTTGCCACCGCCATTAAGGACTGAAGCATTTTTGCTTTCCTTCTATGCCCCTATCAAGACCCCTTTGTAGTTCTGGACCTTTCACATCCCCTTTCAACCTACTTTGAAGCTTTAGAAAAACCTTTAATCCTTTTGTGTCGACCATGTTGTTTCTTCCAACCTTAGGACTGACTTTTGGGTGATGTTTATCCTTTTACGACTCAAATAGTGGCGGGGTTCGGTCCTTCCTTGGCACCCTTCCAAATCTCCCCCCAAATTTTGACGCTCTATTTCCCTGGGCTCCTGGTATTCCTGAGTTTTGTCCTAATGACATTTGGTATTCTGGCTTTAGGTTTGCCAAGCGGTCTCTATACCTTCCAAGAGAGATCAGGGTTATTTATCCTGCTCTTTTGGTGTCTCTGGAAGCTTATCCTTCGCTATCTGAGACTAGTTGTGTACCATGACTACTCCTATCAAATTAGTCTGCACTATTCCTCAGACTTCGACGGGGAAATCACTATCAAGCGTCTAAATTTAGTCCTTTTGAACTCCCAATCCATTGTCCTTAGAGCTGCATTTAAAATCTTAGGCCAAGAATTCCTATCAAACTCAGATAGATACAGGGTTAATATGGAGATTCCTACCATGTTCATTGCATCGGCTATTATGTAGACCCTAGAAAAGAGGAGATTGGAAAACTTTGTTTGCGAATTATCAAAAATAAATATCTTGGTAACATCGATAAAATTATTCAAAATATAAAACCTAATTGTACCATTACCATGCCTAGGTTTTATGATCTTCCAGCTATTAATGGAAGGCCAGCCCCGACTATCCCCATTATGATTGTTGAGGATTTTCATACGTTTGTTTCCAGAGAACCTATCATCAAACAAAATCTTGAGTTCTTAATGACCTTCATGCATTTAAGGATCCCAACTGAGGGGAACTGGTTGTACTCCTACTGGCACGATGATGATGTGGGGGTTATAGATAGGATTTGCTTTGATGATTCGGATTCTGAAGAAATGCTTGAGCTATGGTTTGATGAAGGAAATCCTCATAGAAATAAAAGACCTAGGATTGCTTCTCCAACTAATGGAGCCTCTAGGGTGGGTGAAGAGGAGGGATGATCCCTTGGCCTTCTTGTTTATCTTGTTTTCTTGTAAACTGATTATTCGGCTTTTCTTTCCCTTGGTATTCAGAATTCAGAATTCAATAATATGAGACAAAGTTGGTTGGTCTATCTACTTCTGTATTCAATCTTAAATACTTAATTTAGCTACTGAGTAAATAGGATTGTAAGGATACCCATGTGGATTTCATGCTGATAATTATCTTATTTCCATTTTTTGAATAGTAGTTATGTTTTTATAACTATTTAACCTATAAAGGAGATCCGGGTAACTAATATGGAAATTTATATGACATTTTAATATATCGGTATACGGTTAAAAATATAAGTTATCATTTTGCTTAATTTAACATAAATGTTCATATGTTTCAAACTAACTCAGACATATTTCTATGAGTAGCCAACCTTGATAAACTAGATTAATTTGATCTTCCATCTTGAAAAATGTACTGCTTACTAATTAGTTGCGCTAAAATATTTCTTTATCTGGATCATTGATCTATCAACATTTTTATGTTCCTCTATAATCTGGTCTAGTTTCCTCTGCTTAGCAATTACTTTAAAAAGCTGAATAACACTAAAATGGTCCTAAATCATCTAACACCTTCTAGATAAGCTTCGGTAAGGTAACCAGGTGAATAATAATAACCTTGGTAGTAAATTAGACAAGATAAAGGTGAGTAACTTTTAGACTCTTCCCTATATTTGACTTAGCTTCAAGAACTTCCTTTAGCTTCTATAGGATTTTTCTATCTTCATATAACTTTAAAGAAATATATATATATATATATATATAT
>MU227175.1:937552-951499 GCA_018584345.1 Thuja plicata
GCATTCTCAGTAATACATTTGGTTTTATTTCTCTCAGTATACAGAGCAGTGTCATTAAGTTTTAATCTTAAATAATTCCTGTTACGTAACTCAAAATGGAGCTTTTATAAGAATACTATGGGGAGAGCCTAAGATTTTGTCTCAATATCTTTAGGCTCTAACCTTTATTAGAATTGTAAATAGGCATTTATCTAGGTAGGAAGTAGTAGGTTTGGTTCCTTTTTGTTAAAGGGATGGGAAAATTCCATATCTGTAAGCATTTCTACTGCTAATGGTTATCTCGTTATTTTATGCTTCTCTACGGCAGGGACAGTACTAGAAGGTAGCTTTAATTCATAATATTTAATATGTTTTGCTAATGGTTTCAAGAGCTTTAGCATGTTTCTCTAGTTTTTTCTATGCACAGGAATAGCATTACATATTGGTGAGAGGTGCAGAGAGTAAAAATCCAGAGGTTTAGGAGGATTTTCTAAAAGAAATTTTATCAATCAGTCGCGATTGAATAAATAAGTAATCCTGGGTATTTGATTTGTTCACACCTTTATGTAAAGAGGGTATACCCTTAGTTGTTTTGTAATCATATATAACACTCTTATCTATAACTATTATGGAGGGAATGCCCCCAAGTACCTGTAAATGAGGGAATGCCTTCATATTATTTGTAAATGAGGGAATGCCCTCATATCTCAAATTTGTACTCTGAATCTGGATCTAGGATCCCGAGCAGGACTGGAGGTTTTCTTCTCCATTCTTTCCTACCAGTGCTCTAAGAGAATGGATTTATTTTGTATTTCTCTGGAATTAATAAAATTTTGGCTTCGGCCTTTTACCGATAAAAAAAAAACAAGAGAATGTGACGACTCGGGCAAAAACAAAAATAAGATCTAACATTTATCATCCTCATCCACCTTGACACCAACAAATTCCAATTGAACCACAAACATATTGAATGCTTTCAAGTGGTCTATAATATTTTCACCCTCCTCCATTCTCAAGGAAGATTGATCTATTAGAAGATCTTCCATATTTGACTTCTGCATTTTAAAATTATTTCCAAAAAAAATCTCTACCTCAATTCTCTCTAGGGAACTCGCCATATGAAAATTCCTATAGCAAGATCACAAAGTATCTTCTACATAAACTCCCACTCAAATCTATATTAGTTCAAAAAATCCAACAACCCACAATCAAAACCAAAGGTAATCATGTTCTGATACCACGGGAAGGATGTTAAGTAGTGTCCAACAGCCTCCTGTACACTAATATTGACGAGAAGATGATGTTAAAAATTTATCAAGCCTTTATTATAGTTACATAAAATTACCAAAAATAACATAAAATAACATGCATACCATGAAACAGTTATTTATGTGGGGAAAATGATTTCAGGAGAAAACCCCCACACTCCAAAAGCCGCCAAATATATTATTCAAAACTAGAGATGGTCTTGAAATAAAAATTTATTGGCATGGTTATCTAGTCCATCGAAATCTTTGGGAAAAGAATAGGGAAATTTTTTTCTCAAATGAAAAACTTACTAAAAATGAAAACCCTATGTAAATGCATGGTTAAGGCACATTTTCCTGACACCCCTTACTACCAATTTCCCTTCTAAAATATTTTGGAATGATCTTATTGATAGATTTTAGAAAATAATTTGTTGGTTGGAAGGTCAAACACTTGAGTCAAACTGGGAAAGAGTAGCTCTTGAAATCCTACTTATGGAATATCCTTCTGTATTACCTCTCACTTTTTCAGATTCTAGTTGACATTTCTCATAAAATTTAAAAATATTAGAGAAAATTTTATTTGGATAAATATTGAAGAAAAATCAAGAATTTCTCTTGTAAGTTGGGACAAGGTTGGTAGGCCAAATAAAGATAGGGGCTTAAGGATAAGAAAAAAAAAATTATTTAATAGGCCTCTTCTTGCTTAAATTGGTTGAAAAATTATTGTAGGTGTTAAGGACTAAGTAAAGATAATAAGAGACAAATACCTCAATAGCACACCCTAAGGACAACCCATTTTTTATCTGGACCACCCTAATGGATCCCTTATTTGGGATAACCTTTTGAAAATAAAGAATATGTTGAAGAAGTAAGAAGATTTTTACAGATGGAAAAACCACCAAAATATAAGGTGATGATTGGAATAAGGATGTGGCTCTCTTGGCGAATAATAATTTTAACTTCATTATAGATAAATTGATCAAAATATGGAAACATTCTTAGTAATTATATATGTTAGAATGGAAATCAACCAATATGGAAGAGTTTTAAAATGTAGATCAATGATAAGATATGATAGTAATGGACCAATAAGTCACTCTTTTGTTGCACTCTTTAGGTGAGAGTAATCAAAAAAATGAATAGGAAGGATGAATTGATCTAGAAATATTAGTTATTCAGGGTCTTCTCGATTAGATCATCTTATTACTCCTTGGAGAATCAAACTCAAGGCACCTTCTAATGGAACCCAATTTAGATATCCAAGCTCATAAATTATTTTTTGTGAGTTAGTTCTCATGTAACAATATTCTAACGATAGACAATATGAATAAAATGGGTATATTTGTTTGTTAATAGGATCTCCTTATGCTATAAAACTCTGAAATTACAAATCACATTTTCCTGTACTACCCCTACACTTGGGAATTTTGGTCTGTTATTCTCTCTTCCTTAGCTATCAATTGGATTATCCTTAATAATATTAGGATCTTTATGGATAATTGGAGCCTATCCCCTTTTAAGAACCCAATTATTAAGAATATTTATCGTTAGATCCCTCCTTTTATGTCTTAGAATTTGAGGAAAGAAAGGAATAATAAGATTTTCAAGGATCATTCAAAGAACAATGGGGTTCTATTTCAAGTTATTAAACAACAAATCAAGGAAAATGTCAATGTTTTTTCCTTTAGCTATTCTAAGGTCATGCAGAGCTATAAAAACCTTGGATTCAAACATATATGGTAAATCAACAAGACCTCTTGAAGATTAATTAAGTAAAAATTATAATTAGAAATAATAGTAAATAGAAACCACCTAGTAAGGGTGGATTAAATATAATTTTAATTGCTACTCTCAAGTGAATTTGGGTAATTTGGGAGTGGGGGGGGTTACAAGAGATAAAAAATTGAAGTTTATGGTACAAACCTTGGGATAGGCTCTAATAATAGAGTTGAGTCTTTTGCTTCTCAGCAAGGTCTCAAAAGACTGATTGAGCTAAAGGCTGAATGAGTCATCCTAAAAGGAAATTCAAAACTGATTGTGAAAACAAAAAATGATAGAGTCAACTTCCCTTGGGAGATAAGAAGTTTAGTGGATGAAAGTAAGGAGATACTTTTGAGTTTCCTTCAATCCAAAATTTTCCATGATTTTAGAGAAAGAAACAATGCAACAGATGAAATAGCCAATTTATCTCTCAAAAGTATTATGATTGGACCATATTGAGTTTCACTCAATGCCTTTCCAAATTAATTAAAATCCTTTCTATGGAAAGGATTGAACAGTACCAACATGGTCAGAAGAAACTTTAATTTTTCATAGAGACCATGAATTTCAAACTTAACATGTGGAATTAGAATTTTTAATAATGTGGGGTTATAAAGGAAGGGTGATGAATTCTTGTTTGAGAAAAAGGCCCAGCTCTACCAATATGATTAATAGGTAATATTAATTAGCATATTTTTTCAAATTCAAATTATTGATGTGGACATGTAGGATGATGTGGTATTTTGGGGTGATGTGGTTAGTTGAGTTACTACTCGCCTTTCTCAACACAAGTGATGAACACAATGCAAAGGGTATGAACCATCATGGAACTGGCTATGATGACATAGTCATTATCACAACTTACCTCATATAGATTTGATAGGATAATGACATATTCCATAAAAATGTTAGAAAGGAAGTTCATTTATTAAAATGCCATATCGAATGTGTGAGGAATAATGTACTCACTGATATTTTCATCCTTCATCTCTCAAGGTGCAATATTATAATTTATATTCTCAAAGACAAAATCCATTACATTTTGGTGTATTTTTATTTCTATTCATGCAAATTTCTAAGATTTATCACTATGGAAAAAGAGATAGGGGATTCTTTGAAAATGTTAGAACCTAGAAATTTTGAAGAAATAAGAAAGACTGGAGATTTTTGGAAATTTTTTTACAAGGTGGATATGGTCCCTATAATCCATATGATGAAGGGTTATAATGGATCCCTCCCAACTAAATTTTATAACTCCTAATAAAAAGGTGTTGTATCAATTGAGAGATTAGATTTATAGTTAATCTGAAACTTATTTTAGAGGTTATGGGTCTCAAATGCAAAGATCTAATAGTTGAAACGAAGATTAGAGAGGAATATAAGGCCTTTATACAAAAATTCCTTGAAAAGGTCAAGAGCCCATGTTTAATTCAGAATAGGCACGATCGCTCAATCCTCCCTCCTCCTTATGCAATGGTGATAATTCATGTTATGAAATATTTAACTCTTGAAGTTCGTTACACTACTATTCATGGGTATCAATTTTTTTATTTTTAATCATATTCATCATGGTGAAAAAAATAGTTTTCCTTTCTTTTAGTATTCCTCTATAAGTGTTAGTATTATCAAAGGGTCTTCCTTTCTATTTCATTAAGGCTTCTTGTTGTATGATTTTAAATTTTATCATTCCCCTCACCACAGTCATTTCCTAGATCATATTGGAAACCCTAGAGAAAATCTTGAAACTCATCCTAGCTCTATTTGTATAGAGTTAATAAAAAGAGAGTTGTACTCCCCCAAAAGTATAGCACCACTCCCAAAAAGAAAATCAAAGCCTCTAAATAATTTCCAAAAAAGGAGTCCATGGAGGTGGAAATCTTAGAGGACACTCTTGCCAAATAGAAAGCCCCTACCTCAAAATATAACACCTCTAAAGCTAGAGAAATGGATACAAGATGCCTAGAAATAAAAGCATCATAATTTAAGTATAAGATCCTAGCTAGGTAAAGAGGAGGATGCCAAAATGGAAATGAGTAAACATAACATTTTTTTTTTGGGGGGGGGGGGGGGGGGGGGGGGGANGGGGGGTGGGGTGTAATTTAGCCCATCTAATTGAAAATAATTTTAAAGAAAAAAATACTTAAAAAGAGAGAAAAAATTAAGTGATCATGTGTATGATGAAGAATTTTCCCCTAAGGATGAGAATACAAGTGAGGATTCTAACCATGAGGATTACAATGTTAAGGAATGGAATACTAAGGATAGTAGTGGGGATAAATATGGTTTGAATAATAAGTTGGAGGAAGAAGAAGAATACATAAATCAAAGAGTGATCTCTACTATTAATATTGAGGAGGATAACTTCGACACATATGTTCAAAACACATATAAAGAAGGCAGTGATGATAGATAAACTAACCAAAAAGTTCAAATTGCTAACATGTAGGGAAGAATGAAAAAATATTGAGACAAGGATAGATTAGTTTCTCAAGTGTAATTTACAAATATGGGGAGAGCTATCATATCCTTGTGTTTTATTACGTATGGCATCATGAGAAATTTTGTGATGGGATTTGTTTCAAGCTAAAGAAAGTTGAAAAACAAGATAAAGAAGCAACAAGGTGCAGGAAAATAGCATATAGAGATCAACCTAGATCAAGACCTAGACCACGATACATGAAATATCATATCAAGAAGCTCTCAAGGAATTGGGGGTTTCTTAGTATCTATAAATGATGATTATTCTCTTATTGGTTAACTGGGCTTTATGCCATTTTGGTTTTTTAATGTTTTAAATTTTTTTTGTTTTGTCTAATACTTTATGGTGCTAGTGCCTCATCGTGATGCAATTATTCAAATATAGTTTAAATATTCTCTTCTATATTACAAGTATAAACTCTAAGGTCTGCAAGTCTATTATAAATATGATTATCTTTAATGGTTTAACTATGAATATAAATGATAAGTGCAGGCACAGGATTAGGTAGTACTTGATTGGTAGTGATACTTTTATTATGTTAATTTTAGTTTTAGTTTGAATCTATGGGTTGGGGTTTTTAAATTGATTTTTTTATTGTATTTTGGACAGTCATATAGATGGATAAGGTTTACCGGTTCTAATTATGTGTTTCTAGTTGTTGTTTCACTATTGGTTTTTTTATGTTTCACTATTGGTTTTTTTATGTTATTAGTTGAACTTTCCTTGTGAGGGATCAGGACCCTTTCCGTACTAATTCAATAAAAAACTAGAAAATAAACAAGAAAAAATTAAAGAAACAATGATCAAATATAATGTAGCCTCCATAGTCACTCCAAAGAACACAATTAAGAAAATTTTAGGACAACTAACCTCATTCATTAGACAAAAATGGGATAAAGTGCTAGATATTGTGGAAGAAATAAAGAAACAATCATTAGTAGAAGTAAATCCAACTCCATCTATTAAAAAATAGAGGCTAGCACAAGTACAAGAAAATGAGTTTAGTTCTAAACAAAGGGTAGATATATTATTCAATAAGAAGCTAAGGCTAATATTCAATAAGAAGCTATTGTGATTACAAAGTAAGCTTATGTAATACTAATTGAAGAAGATAAAAAGGATTAAGAAGAAAAGGTGAAGACCACAAAGATCTTTATCAAGAAGAATAACAAATAGGGAAGAAACCCCAACAATAAGAACCACTTGTACAACATTGAATTATGCCAAAACATTAACTTCCTCGTCACATCTATAACATATAAAAGATTTCTTGGCTCAACAATAATGATCCAAACCAATAGTCACATCACAACTAGTGTATTTATCTTTGTTTCAAACAAAAACCTAGTCATATCAAAGATATCCACATAGAAAATTTTCATCTTGATGGCATTCTGCAACACAACAAGAGAGGATATACAAAATAAACATGCAAAAAATATAAAATACATCAAGATTTCAATTAATAAAATTCAAGGAAAAATTCATCAAGCTCATAGAAATACAAGCATAGAATTAGGGAAATAATTGAAATAATTCATAGATCTTAATAATAGATTTGGATTATCAGCAACAATGTCCTAAAGAAAATATAAAAGAAGCAGATGAATGGAATAAGGAAAATGTCTGCAATAGCCCATTGCCTTTTGGAGACCCAGATTAACGCGCTTTAAACCATAATTGGTGTCATACAAAAAATCTATCAATTTTGTCTACAATGGCTAACTATGACAATAACTCCAAAGAATCAAATTGAGCACATGGAATCTCATATCTTTTAAATCTCTAGTATATATGATGTTATAGAAAATATAAATAATATAAGAAGAGTATATTGATATAAACTTTGAACACTCAACTTCATAAAAGAATCAAAAGGAGGCAATAAAAGCACAAATTAGGAAAATTTGAGAAGTGGTTAGCATGTGACTCCATAGTACTATATTACTCAAAGATATGAAGAAATTGATTGCACAGTGTCCATATACCAACCACTACAATAAATGCAAAAATTACCCTTATCTAGATTAATGCCCAGATTCAAGTTCTAAAGCACGCTGAGATTCAATGGGATACAACCTTTGAGTAGCTTAAGGGGATCTATAAGAATATTTTTCTCTCAAACAACTAAAAATTCATACAAATTTTGTGTGCAATAGAAAAAAATCTTCATGTCTTGAAGACAAGACAATTTTAAAAGGGGGACGATTTTATAACAGAAAAGAATTTGATCACAACAACATCTATAGACCACCACATTTGATTGTAGGAAGAATTTAAAGCCATAAGATAACTCCAATAGAAGAAGATATACATACATAGAAGATAAATTAAGATATACTAGAAATTAACTCTTGATAGTATATTTTGTTTGATTTATAAATGAATAGATACTAATTTATCAAAGTAGTTGTGTTGTGTAATGAAATTAACTCTTGATGGTATATTTTGTGTGATTTATAAATGAATAGATACTAATTTATCAAAGTAGTTGTGTTGTGTAATGAATTGTGGAACAAGACATTATTTTTTGGGTTGTTACTTTTTAGTTTCTAGCCTTATCATGATATAAATACAAGAAGATATAAATACAACATATAAAACTCTAGAACATAGAACTCCCAACTATAATTCTATTTTTCCTATTGATAATAACTAATTTATTATTTTTTAAAGATAAAACTATAAAATAACTCTTCACTAAATGAAAATATCTCTTCAAATTTAAAAAATGAAAAATAAATAACTATAATAAATAAAAATAGCTCTTGAAAAAAAAAAATCTAAAAATCAATAACAATTCTTATATTATTATATAATTAAAAAAATCTTAAATAAAATAATCCCATTAAATTTTGGATAACAGAATAAGATATTGTCAATTGCACTCCCAAAATAAATGTTTAATTCAATAGACCCTTGGTCTAGTCAAGTTGAATGGTTCCAAATGAACCCACTAACAAGTCTTGTTACCTTGACAGATTTTGGTAAAATGAATACCCCTCAGTCCTTAACTCCTGAAGAATTTCTGAACACTAAAAAACTAAAAGATAACAATATTTTGTAAACAATTCTAACACTCTCCCTTCTCCCACCAACAAAATTCCTCTCACTACCTCACCATCAACAGACGCACTAAGCATATCCCTTAACATATCCTCACATCCTTGTCTCAACACACCTACTAACACCCATTTCCCTTCTCTCAATCAACGGGCAAGAATTTACACACCTACTACCTACTAAGATTTTACAAGGAAACATACAATGGCCGCATCGGAAGCAAGGGTCTTAAGACAATTTTATCTCCACCAGATGACTTCTTCAACGAGCACACCATGGTAAGCGTGGGAAAGGAAATTTATCACTGACCCTGCACCGCTCACTGCCCTTCACATATTATCGTCCTCAGTGGCCATTACTGCAACAAAATTACTACACTCATAAAATTAACTACGTACATCACAACAATTTATGTAATATAAGCAACGGTTTTAATTACCTTTACACTCTGAATACAAGGTTGAAGAGCTGATCTATTCTCTGCTACCATTCTGAGCCTCTTCAATTTCTCCATGCTCTCAAAACTTTGTTATACATTGGCAGTTCCACCTCGTCACTGCCTCCAACGTCTCCAATGAGCTCAGATTCTCTAGCCCTCCAATTTTCACAACTCTGTCACAATCTTCTATCCTGACCTCTTTGAGGAATAATTGCAAGTCTGTAAAACTTGGGAGCTCATTTAACTCTGGGCATCAATTTATGGGAAGAAATTGAAGGTTTGCTAATCTGCGAAGACCACTCTGTTCTTCAGCATTTTAGACTCATCCACTGCTAGACTCTGCACTGATATTGGCAGGGTTTGGATATCCATTAGATGATCATTATTCCAAAGAGACCTTCAAGGCTGGGACAGCTGTCTCGACTTATAGATATCGTTGACACTCCAGTGGAACATATTGATATCTTCTTGAGCTTATTTAGACATCCTACAAACTCTGGTAAAAACTCAACATTTTGCAATCCCATAGATCTAGTTCACTGAGGTGAGACAATTCCTCAAAACGGAACGACGGGCGATTAAATTGCCTGACATGTAAAGTGCAGATTCATTCCGTTAAGTTTGGAGTGCATTCCAGAGAGCAATAATGAAGCGGGGGGAGAAATGTAGTTCATTATTCCGTATAGTAGATAGGAATCACACGCCGTCCAACTACACTCACGTGTCTTCACGTGGCTTTTCCATTGGTTGCTGATTTCCCAGATTTAAATAATTTTAATTAGGCCGAATTGCAGGTTATCAAACTCCTGCATACCTCGAATTACGATATACCATATTCTCTATGCAATTAGATTTTTAGTCTCGCCAATTTAAAATATTTATCATTGAATTGAAAATGTTGCAAATATTTCCTTCAATTAATTATAAGAAAATATGTACTATAAAATTAGATATGCTAAAAAAACATATCTCTAATCAAATATTAGAAAATTTAAAATCTCTCTATTGAATATCATTTTTACAAAGAATTTTACCATACTACAAGATGTATTGCACATTATCTATAATATTGAAAGATTCCTAATCAAAAGTACAATCCAATCCTTCTTTTGTGCTTCTCCTTGAAAAAAATTCATCCTTACAATATTTAAAATATGTTGTGTCCTTATACCTCATTGTTGAATTATCACATTTGATGCAAATCTCCATATGTTTGGTTCCCTTGTATCTTTCAAACAAATCCAAATCTTATAGATACTATAATGTTTTTTTTCTTTCTCAAGCACACAAGATGAACAAATCCCTGTGTCAAAACTCAGACACTCATGTTAGTTTGTGGTAACTCATCGGGCAAGTGTTGTACACTTTTCTACATTTCATGGACTTGACTCGTCAACCATTTCCCTAGGTTGACCCGACAAGCAAGTTTTAGGGTTAGGATTTTCTATAAGAAAAATGGTGTTAGGGTTATGGCTAGTTAGAGTGAAGAAGTATTGTAACATTTGCACCTGTATTGAGCTACAAGGGATCGTTGGTTGTAATCAGTTGAAATTACTGAATAATAATATTGGACTTTTTGTTTGGTGGACATAGCCCAAGATTGGGTGAACCACGTTAAATATGTCTTCTTGTTATACTTTTGTGTGTTTTATTCCTTTGTATTAGTGGTTATATTTGCATGTAATTGTTAGATTTATGTCTTCTAATCCTAAGAACTCTTTCCCAATAGCTGGAGTGGTTTCCAAGAAATTTTCAATCAATAATTGACTTGATTGCATAAACAAAGGTAAAAGCTTTTGGTAGCATATTGAGAATACCATATAAATAAGAGAACAAGATAACTACTCAATTAATTAATATTCATTAAAGATTTAATTTTCCTATAATGATTCCAATTATTAAAAAAACCACACTTCCTTATTTGTATCATTATAGAGCCCTCAAAATAGTAGATTTAAAGCTCCAAATGCATTCGAGAATAAATTTCACACCAAACAAAACTTACACAATTTTAATAGGTTTTATCAATCTTATTTCCTTGACATCAAATCCATATTCTACAAATCTTTAAATAATTGCATTTCGTGTGCGATCAATGTTTGGAACAAATCCTCCACACACTTTCAATAAGTAACTACAAAAATCTAAACGGGCTTCACAGTATGGGGAGGAGGGTTGAATTCTACACTAGTACATTGTTGCAATATGGAGAGACTGTTGGCATAACTGCACTAGTTGATAAGGAGATTAAGTTGATGAAAAGGTTAGATCAATTATAATTTTTTCATTGATGTCAAATAGTCAAAGAATAAAAGTATTAACTATCGGCATAAAGGAAGACTTATCGGCATAAGGAGGTTAGCAATTGGCAGCCAACAACTATCGGTTAAAAGGGAAATCATAACGCAACCAAAAAGGAGGAAGAACAGGAAAATAGTATAATAAGAGTGATGAAGTTATGATCGTTGGATCTAGGTTTACATTTTTTTGAGTAAGGATTATCTACTTAAGGAAGAGACAAGATGAAGATTGGTATCATGACGAAGGAGAAGACAAAATAATGGTGGAATATAGGAACTAATCAGAGAAGGATTGTTGTGATCACAGAAGAGGATATAGAGGATTGGAATGGTATATTATTATGTTAAGGAACTTTATTAGATATGATATAGTAGAGATGGTGCAAACTATAGATCATTTTATAGGTTTTTACTCTCTAATAATTGTGACAGTAAAACCCCTTATCGGGTGACCCTAATAGATCTATTGTAAATCCTTTAACAAGGTAACATTATCGAAAGAGAATTTAAAACCCTCTAACCAGGTTACTCCTAACAGGGTATAAGACTTTAACAAGTCTCTAGGTAAATCCCATAATTGGGTAGCATTTAACAATGCTTTTGTGACCCTTAACCGAGCAAGCTCTTAACCGGGCATTTTTCAGAAGAGTACAACTATTTGTGGGCACTGATCTCACATTGTGGTTTTTTCCCTAATCGGGTTTCCACAAGATAATACTGGTTTTAATGTTGTATGAATTTGTATCTTATGTTGCATGGATGTTTAGTGTTATGATAAGGGATAACATTGTTATAGGTAATTAAGATATATTCGGTAAATCTGTTAAGTGAAGATTTGGAATTGAGTTTTAAGATTAATTTGGTGATTACTAATTCACCACCCCCCCCCCCCCCCCCCTCTCAGTAACCTTTCCTATATCTACAATTGGTATCAGAGCTTTGGTTCCCTGATTTGGAAGCTTAACCACTTAGGGAAAAGATCTCAAGATGTATAGGAAGGACCCACCTAAGTTTAATAAGAATGTAGATGACTTTGGAATATGGGTAAGTAGGATGAAATTGCACATGTTAGGACTCTCAAATAATGCAGTAGATTTTCTTACCAATGAATATCATGTACAACCTTTTGGTGTACTTACCGAAGCAGAGAAGAAAGAGAAGCTGATTCATAATATCATGCCCAAAAGTTGGGAAAAAAAAACCAACAAATGTTTTTTAAAAGACTTATGTTAACTATCTCTGCACGTGCAAGAAACTATAGTTGTAACTACTAGTTAGGTTTATGGTTACATGTTAAGCACCTCAAATAAGTTCGAGGGCCATCATGACCATTGTGATTGGACCAACCTCCCTCGGGGTAAATAAAGTTGCTAATCATTTTACTAAGTTGACTAGGTTTGACTATGATAAACCCATTCGATAATTTAATTATATTAATAGCATTAATGTCCACATGTTACAATTTAATTATTAAATTATCCCATTAGTTTTGATGAGAAACTTAATTATTAACTTGATTAGATTCGCAAAAGATTTAAAGTCAACTTATAAGTTCGCTATTAACACTGGTAATGTTAACATCATTATTTAAGTAAGGTGATACTATCGTTTAGATCAATCGGTTTAATTTTACTAATATTTAATTCAACACTAAGTTCCAAAACTAAAATTTGTTTTATAACTTTAACTCTGAATTAGTATGGTTAAAGATGATTTTAACAAACCATTGATAAAAATATCTTATTTCAAATGATATAGTGACCCCTAAACTAATAACTTGTTAAGTTCAATTAGTGAATTAATAAATTACCAGATTATAAAATATGTATGAAATTAAGTTAATATCTAATAAAAGTGATATTAAAAATACTAATATGAAAATTGACAAAAGTCAACAAAGATGGCTATTAACAATATTTCATAATAATTTGAGTTCCATATTAAAGATTTATTATTCAAATCAAATCAAATCTAAATCTAATCAGGTACCCTATAAATCCTTAAGGATTTCAACAAACTCTATAAACAAAAGCTACCCTCTGATTAAAATTTTAAACTCTCTCAGTAATAATTTATTTCCTTGTTTTACTCTGAGTTTTATTTTTATTATTTTATTATTGTTGTGCAGGGCTAGGGTTTTGGATTCGTGATTTTTGCAAGGGGTCTGATAAGCATGGTAGTGAAGAAGATGGAGGTGGTCATTTTGTACAGTGAGCATCACTCATGATTTGTGGCAGAGCTGGATCACAGGGAGGAGAGGAGTTGTCAGTGGGATGAGTCTAGGAAGAGCAGAGGTCTTCAAAGTGGGAAGGGAGGAATTGTGCGGACAACGTGAGTGACAGGTGTGCGTGGGGAGCAGGACGACATAGTCCACGCCTTCCCCGCTATGTAATCACAGTGGGTGGTAGCCCGGTCGTGGCCGTCGCCTCCCGACTATGTTTACACAGTGGGAGGTACCACCCTCACCATAAAACGAAGGAAAGAAAGGGGGTTTACGTAGGGCTCGACCCACCCACCCCTGCTTATTTTTATAAAATTTTGAATTTTGCTTCTTTTAAAATCAAATTAAATGAAACTTGCAGCTTTTTAAAAGGATAATTTTTTTTTGTTTATGTGTGTGTGTTTCTCATATATATATATATATATATATATATATATATATATATATATATATAT
>MU227175.1:951562-962482 GCA_018584345.1 Thuja plicata
CATTTTTATTTATTTTTGGGTTAAATTGGATGAGGTCTCAATATCAACCTTAAAACTATGCTTTGAATGGTTTAGCTAAATATTCACCTCTTGATTATGCAAATTAATTTCCTACTCTTTAATGTAACAATGTCCGTATAAATTTTGAAATATCAAAATGCAAGAATACTAAGCACACATACGTTCTTTTATTTAACCCACATAAGGAGAAATTATACAATATTATTCACTAAATATAGCTTTGAAATAATAGGAGAGTTCCCTCCTTCCTTTCACTTATAATCTATTACAAAAATACTTATACAACTTTTCTTCAAATCTCAAAGAAACAACTTTAACTATGAGATACTTTGAGACAAATTTTGAATACAAAATCACCAAGTGGTGGTTTCTCCAAGACTCCTACCAAACTTTCCAAGGGTTCCAACTGAACCTGCAATAAGATCATAGTTTGACCATGGAGGCTCACCTCCCAACCTAGGCTTTTACAAGGCCACTCGAGCTTGGGGATCCAAGATTGTAACAAGTAACAAAAGAGTCATGACCAAAATGAACTATAAACAGGTAAACAGAAAGAAAACACCTAAAACCAAAGGTTTTACAAAGGTCTCCAAGAGACCTGAAACGTAGGGGTGAAAGAGGACCTTACCATAGAGGAGAATCCAATAACAAAACAAGAACCGTAGGCCACACATGGGCTCAAAATCCCTTCTCCTCACAATTCAGATACATGGCTTCCAGCCATCAAGTTTCCCTTATGACCCTCAAATTCCCTTGGGCATGCTTAGCATCATGGGGACCAAAAAACCCATAAATTCTTCCTTCCACACATGGGAGACTCTACACTACAATGGTAGTCTCTATCCTTTCACCCCTTCAAGGTTACTTTTCCCTCCCAAGGGTGAGTGTTCCTTGAAGACTCCCATAACAATACAAGCACAAATAACATAACACATAAAAATATTAGGACCTCCATGAGCATTCATGGAGTTTACAAAAAAATCAATCAAGACTACATTAATAAAACTATCAATATTTCTACATACATAAGATAAATTTACTCTAAACTACTCTAAGATAAAACCAACCTCAACTCCAATCTTAAGGAAAATGAATGATGTTTAGAAGAGATTTTCCCTTTATGACTTCTTCCTTCTCCAAATCTCCTTCCAAAACTAGTTGTATCTAAGAATAGAGAGTGGGTGAACAACCCTACCTTTCCTCCCAAATCCCCCTAAAAAGGCTAAATTCTAAGAATATATGATTCTTCATTAATGGGGAAGTGACTCAAGTCTATCCCATCTCCTAACTTGTGTCCTCCCTCATAAATGGAGTTATGGGAAAGAAGAGATACCTTGACCAAATTTCCTAAACCCTGATTTTCGCCACTTTCTAAATGGGATATTTTTAGGGGTGTCATAAATGAGTTATGGGCCTCTTAATGAGATAAAATTGGCCCCTAACCCTTAAGGTACCAAGTTGGGTGATTAATTTTAACCCTAACTTCCTTATGGAATCCTATTTGACCATCCTAAACCCCACCTAAAGTTAACCCACGAAATTCAACAAACTTGACTCAATCTGGTATCTCCTAACCCTAGGGTAAGCATGGGAACTAAATTAGGTAACCCCCTAGTTAGAGTTAAGCCTATCCTAGTTACATTTACTAGCCATGCCAACAAATTAAGCACAGATGTGTCAAGTGACACAACATAATTACATAAGGCATGAATTAATTACATATTTACAAAATTGAATTTAAATACAATTATGCATATTACTTTCATGAACATAGCACTTAACAACGAGGTTCATTTCTCTTTATATAGACAGGACCTTAGATATACGAAATTTACATAGGTCCATTTTTGAATCCTCATTTTAGAGCCATGGTCAATTTCCTGCATAGTCATTTCACACATCAGTAGTACAAGAAATCAACACATAAAACATAGTAGGATACAAAATATAAATAAAACGTACACTTGCTAGAATATTGCATTATCTAATAATTCATCACAACTTAAACAATATCTACATTTTAATCCAATATGCATGCATAACATTAACTTCTAAGTCAATCTGTATCCTGATATCATCTAACATACATATTCATCATATTGCATCATTCAAAACTTAACCAAATAAATAATCTGAATTAACTAACATAAGACATCACATAGCTAGATATATATCATAATCAAAATGTTGAATAACATAGCATAGGATCTTACAGATCCTCAAATAATAACATATGTTTAAATAGTTCAAATGTCTCAAATTCAGTGTCAACTAAAGAGTATAGTAAGGGGAAAATAGTGCTAAGCTATGATGGCTAGTTTAGGCCTCACACATAACTTTGTGATGATAGAGATTGCAAGCACCTTACACAATTCATAATGTGTTGATATACAAGATCTATCTTCAGCCAAGAAGATTTGGGATAAACTAGTACAATTACATGGTGGAGACAAACATGTCTTACAAGTAAAATTTGATTGACTTAAAGGAAAATATGATGAAATGAAGATGCAAGATCAAGAAAAAATTGCACAATATGGAACCAGGATAAAAGAAGTTTCCGCGTCCATTAAAGGAGTTTATGGAAAGATGCAAGAAAGTGATGTTGTAAGGAAGATGCTTAGAACACTTCCACAGATGTATGCTATTAGAGTTTCTATTATACAAGAGCTAAGGATAATTGATAAGAGTAAGATCACAATTGATTCACTTATTGGTAGTCTTAAATCATTTGAATTAGTAATTTTTACAATAGCCAACCTACTAGTGAAGTTGTATTTCAAGCTACAACTAATGTTGGATCATCTAGAAAAGGAAAGACTGTTGTTTATGAATCTGGCAAATATGAATGATTACCAGATGAGGAGAAAGAGTTGGAAGGCCTTGAAGCTTTGATTTATAGGAGATTCCCTAAAGGTCAAGGAAGATACAAAGGAAAAAGTCATATTGCATGATGGAATTGTAGAAAAATTAGTTACTTTGCACACAGATATCCAAACAAATAGAAAAAGGAACATGGTGGAGAAAAATAAGACAAATACAAGAAGTACAAATATTTCACTCATACAATAAAAAACCTATGTTACACTACTGCAGAAGAAGACAATGAATATAATACTTATGGAGATGATAATGATGAGAAAATAGTGTTTGTTTCTATAAAAGAAGATCCCTCTACCGACAACGTTGAAATCTGTGAAGAGAAAGCTTTGATCTCAAGTGTGAACTATAACAATGATTGGATCATTGATAGTGGGTGTACACACCATATGAATGGGAATAAGGATGGATTCATAACCATAGAAAAATATGACGGAGGAATAGTTACATTTGGAAATGGCTCTCCCTGCATGATCAAAGGTAAAGGTACTATTTCTTTAACTGATGATATAACTTGTGATGATGTTTACTGGGCTGATGGATTGAAATATAATTTTTTAAGTGTGTCTCAGTTGAATATAAAAGGATTCAAATTTGAGCTTTGTAATGGAAAATGCAAAATATTTGAGAAGACTAGAAAACTAATTGGTACCAGTGGACAAACAAAAGGTAATCTTTTCAAACTGAATACTACAATTGGTCATTGTTTGATTGCTAAAGTTGAAGAAACCTGGTTATGACATAAGAGATTGTGTCATGTGAACTTTGACAATTTGGTAAAGGTTAGTAGGAATAAAAGTGTTAGAGGTATACCGATATTGTATAAGCCAGAGAATGCAGTATGCAAAGAATGTCAGTTAGGTAAGATGACTAGCTAAAGTTTTTTAAGAAAAGTCTTCTCTATAGAACATATCTAACACTTAGTGCACATAGATTTGTGCGAACCTATAAGTACACAAAGTTATAATGGAGGAAAATAATTTATAATTTTTTTCGATGACTTCTCAACAATGATGACGGTAATATTTTTAAAAGTTAAATCAAATGCTTTTCATATGTTTAAAATGTATAAAGCTAGAGTTGAAAAAACTGGAAAAACTTTGAAATGTCTTAGATCAGATAGAGGTGGTGAATTTACTTCTACTGAATTCAATGAGTATTGTGAAGAACATGGAATCAAGAGATAGATGAATTCACTGAGAACACCTCAATAGAATGGAATTGCAGAAAGAGGAAACAGGTCTATTTTGAATGTGCTAGAACATTGTTAAATCAAAAAGGAGTTTCACAAAAATTATGTCTAGTGAAGTTGAACTAGTAGTTTTGTATACACACTGATTCAATTACAAATAAAGAAAGAAATAAACAAGACACCTTATAAAATATGATATGGTCGAACACCTAATGTTAGTTATTTCAGTGTATTTGGAAGAAAATATTATATTAAGGAAGATGATATAAATTGAAAGCTAGATAGAAAAAGTGATGAAGGAATATTTCTAGGATTCTCTACTACTTGAGTAAAGAATTCAAGTGTTTGAATAAAAGGAAAAATAAGATAATTGAAAGGGCACATGTAAAGATTGATGAATTTTCATAATAGAATAAAGAGAATGATGAAAAGAAACCAGAAGGATACAGTGAATTGATTTAATTTGAACCTGAAAAGTTATAAACAAAACAAATAAATATAGGCACCGATAACACACAACTGATAACAACACCGCTAAGAGAAAAAAGTAATAGAAATGAAAGAATTCAAACTGTGGAACCTATAATGCCAAGAAATATAAGGATTAATCACAGCTTGATAGATATAATTGGAGATAGGAGTGTTGGATTATTAATGAGAATTCAATTAAAAGTCAAGGATACTACATGTCTACTATTAGAGATCGAGCCGAGATTGGTAAAATATGCACAAAAAGAGGAAGACTGGATACAAGAAATGAAAGAAGAGATTGAACAAATTGAGAAGAACAAAACATGGTCATTAGTTCCCAAACCTAAAGATAAGTATGTTATAGGAACAAAATGGGTTTTCAGGAACAAACTTGATGAGAATGGTGAAGTAATAATAAATAAAGCAAGATTGGTTTGCAAATATTATGCATAGGAAGAAGGAATAGATTATGGGGAGACTTTTGCACATATCAGTAGATTGGAAGGAGTCAGAATATTACTGGCTTATGTATCATATAAAGTATTAAAATTTTATCAAACAGATGTTAAATCGACATTTTTAAATGGAAAATTAGAATAAGAAGTCTATATTGAACAACCTAAAGGATGTATTATTGAACAAGGTAAGGATTTGGTTTGCAGATTGCATAAGGGTAAGTGCAAGAAGTTGGGTACCAATTCGGCTAAAGTCTTGTGGGCTTGAAAATTGCCACTAGAAACGGGCACCCGTTTTGAAAAAAATCGGCACCCGTCTTAGGCTCGGACACCCAATCCAAAATTCAAAAAATGGGTGCTCATTTTTTTTCAAAACGGGTGCCCGTTTTTAGTTTTTTTTTTTNTTCTTTAA
Organism: Thuja plicata; assembly: GCA_018584345.1. Lineage (NCBI taxonomy): Eukaryota > Viridiplantae > Streptophyta > Pinopsida > Cupressales > Cupressaceae > Thuja > Thuja plicata. Next base: position 956,994 of record MU227175.1, read on the forward strand.
GAAACTCATTTTTGCATGCCGATTTATTATACTTAAGAAACGGGTACACATTTTTAAGTGTGTGCCCATTTTTTAAAATTTGAATTTACCAAACCACCCTTTGCATTGGATTTTGGTTTGGGACAGGTTTGGTAGGACCAAGCCTATGCTTGGACCTCCAAAATAATGGCTAAGGCATTTTAATACCAGATTTTTGTCTTGCCGTAATGTTTTGAGGATCTTCCTAATCCAATTTTTTGACGAAATGAAAACCCATTAGAGATCTTACTGTCGAGATTTCAAAAATATGAATTTTATAGTGATATGATAAATTTTACTATTTTTACAATATTTATTAATGAAAAGTGGTACCTAAACTTAAAATAGTAAGGTTCACTAAAACTTTAATAACTTTTTTGATTTTAGGTTTTTAAAAAAATGAATTATATGAGCCCAATCTACATAGAATTTTCTTCAAAATAAAAATAAAAAATTTCAAAAAAGTGAAATTTTCATCAAATTATGGTGGTCATACATGAGAGGTTTTGAAAATGTACTTTATAGTTAATTAAAAATTAATAAAAATAAATATATTCAATTAAAAAAAAGTAAAAATATTCTAACCAATATTGGATGTGTTAGGTACCTTCCCCAGAAGGATTTATAAAAATTCATTTATTTACTTCAAAATAGGGTGGTCGTACACATGCGGCGTATGGTCCTAAAATAGGCATTTTGAAAAAGAGGTTTTTAAACATGCCTACTAAAATATATTCTCTACCATGTGGGTATTCAAATAAATTACATATTTGAAAAATAGACTCCGGGCACTACATTTTCTATGAGTGGATTTTTTTGAGAATCAATCTTTAAGTGCCTCAAATTTTGACATCAATTGATAGAAAATTTGAAAAATGGGGAAAACACTTCCACTTTTTGCCCAAAAGTGGGACTCAACTTCTTGCAGCCACCCATAAAGAATTATATGGTTTGAAGCAAGCACCGAGAGTATGGTATGAAAGACTAAATTCATATCTAGTTAAGATTGGATTTGAAGAACTAATGATAACAATAATGTGTATTTCAAAACTGAATGTGAAGACAAAATTTTGATTGTTGAAATATTTGTTGATATACTTTTTGGAGGAAATGATGTTCTTAGTAGATATTTTGATAAAGAAATGAAGAAATAATTTGAGATGTCTAGGATAGGAGAAATAAAATTCTTCATTGGTTTACAAGTGCAACATCTATCAAAAGGTATTTACATAACTTCGTCTAAGTACATAAAGGATATATTGAAAACTTTTGGAATGGAAGATTCAAAACCTGTCAGTACACCTATGGTAACTAGTTGTAAACTATCAAAAGAATATGATTATAAGGAAGTGAAAAAAGCATTATATAGATCAATTATTGGAAAGCTACAATATGTTGTTCATAATAGACCTGATATTGCACATGCAATTGGAATAGTTGCTAGATTTTCATGTAATCCTAAGGATTCACATATGATTGCAGTTAAAAGGATATTACGATATCTTAAAGGAATAGAAACTAATGGATTATGGTATGAAAGGAAAGGATATTTTAATCTTCAAGCATATACAGATGCAGATTAGGCTAGAAATATTGATGACAGAAAAAGTACAAGTGGAGGGTCCTTTTATTTGGGAAGCAAATTAGTGTCATGGGCAAGCAAGAAGAAGAATTATATTTCACAATCTACAACTGAAGCTTAGTATGTTTTTATTGCCATTAATTGTGAGAAAGTGTTAGGGATTAAAAATATATAAGAAGGAATACATGAGAAAGTTGAAGAACATGTTGTTATACATTTTGACAACACAAGTGCCATTAATATATTAAATAACCTTGTAATGCACTCAAAGACCAAACATATAGCTATAAAGTATCATTTTTTAAGGGAGCATGTACAGGATAAAGAGGTAAGATTGGAGTACATTCTTATGAAAGAACAAGTTGTTGATATATTCACTAAACTACTACCTATGGAGAGATTTTAATATCAAAGAGGTAAACTAGGGGTCCTACCCCTATCAAAAATTAACTAATAGAATATGCAATATGCATTAGTTCATAATATTTTAACACAATATCTTAAGTATGAATTGATGTACATGTGGACTACTCTATGGGGGAGCAATCAGGCAAGTAAAAGGTAAAGGAAGTGGACCAGAACAAGTACAAAATTAGAAGACAGTATAGTGAGGTTAATCGCCTTTGGAAATGTTTTCAAAGGGGGAGATGAGTGAAGTAGGGGAGAATAATGACTAAGGATAAGAATGATGAGTGAAGAAAAGGTGAATAGAGAAGTAAAAGATTACAGAAAAGTGAAAGCAGAGAGATGAAGTGGAATAGACAAAACTGAAAGATCAGTAAAGAGAAAGGTACAAAGATGGTGTATCACTAGAAGTTTGCCAAATTTTTCCATCACTTCCAAAGGGGGAGATTGTTGGCATATGGAGAGACCGTTGGCATAACTATTCTAATTGATAAGGATATTTTAAGTTGATGAAAATGTTAGACCAATTATTAGTTTGTCACTGATTTCAAATAGTCAAAGAAGAAAAGTGTTAACTATCGGCATAATAAATACTTATCGATATAATGAGGTTAGCTATCGGCAATCGATGGCTATGGGTTAAAAGGGAAATCACAATGCATCTAATAAGGAGGAAGAACAGGAAAATGGTATATATAGAGCTCCCCAGTGATCTTGATATTTCTCTTGTGTTTAATATCTCTTATTTATACACTTTCCATGGTGATGATGCCTCTGTTGAAAATGAGGATGAGGTGGACTAGACACACACTGTTCCCATCAAGAAAAAGGAAAAGGTCGCATGTATTTTCTAGACAAGAAAACTGTTCAAACTTGCTAGGGTGACTATAACAGATATCTTGTGCAGTGGGAAGAAGATTGCACCTGGATTAGAGATTGGGATTTGAAGAAGTTAGATGAGCCTAAATAGAAGTAGTTTGAGGATCAAAACTTGCAGGATTTGCATTCTTTTCAAGCAGGGGAGAATGATGCAGGAGCATACGAGGGTCATGAATTTTTCATCAGATGTGGGTTTTGGCTGAAATTATATAGGTAGTAGGGTGAGGAGGATTTATTTGGATTGTTGATTGAGCTCAACTCAATTAGTGGTCATTTCGACATCTTTTTGGGAGCCATAAATTTCATCTTGGCCACCAAAATTGGTTTTTCCTATTTTTTTTAGTTTTTTAGAAGAAAAAAAATTTGTAATAAATCCAAAATCATGTTTCTAATTTTGTGGGTTAGTTTCCAATTCATCTTGTCTTAGTTGGGGGATTTTCTTGGGAAAAAGTAGGATTCATAGGATCAGTTTTGAAAAGAGAAACGTTCTAGGAACATTTTTATAAGTCCCCTCATGATTAATAGTCAGTCTTATCATTTCTATAAGTCCCCTCATGATTAATAGTGAGCCTTATCATTTTTATAAGTCCCCTCATGATTAATATTGAGTCTTATCATAGCAGTGGTATGGTTGGGCATTTTGGGAAGGATAAAATAATAGCCTTGGTAGCTAATAAGTACTACTGGCCAAATATGAAGCGAGATATCACAAGGTTTGTGGAAAGGTATCAAATTTTTCAAGTAGCCAAAAGGCACTCCCAGAACACCGAATTGTACATGCCATTACCAATACCAATAGGACCATGGATAGACCTGAGTATGGATTTTGTATTGGGACTGCCACATACACAGCGAGGTAATGACTCTATCTTTGTAGTTGTGGACATATTCTCAAAAATTTCTCATTTCAATTTCTTGTAAGAAAACTAGTGATGCCACTAGGGTGACCGAGTTATTCTTTTTTGAAATAGTCAAATTGCATCGGGTTTCAAAAGCAATCACCTCTGATTGGGATACTGAGTTCTTGAATCATTTCTAGGGGACCTTACGAAAGAAGATGGGGACAAATTTATAGTTTAGTAGTGCTTATCATCCACAAACTAATGGGCAAACAGAAGTGGTCAATCAAAGTTTGGGTAATTTGTTGCAATGCATTGTTGGAGGAAAGCCCAAACAATGGGATTTGGCATTGCCCCAGGAAGAATTTGCTTATAATAGCTCAGTGAATAGATCAACTGGTAAGTCATCATTTCAAATTGTTTATGGTCAAAATATTCAGGGTATTCTCAATTTGGTGCAAATTCCATGGGTGACAGAGTCAATGATGATGGAGAAGCCTTTGCAAAACAACTCTACCAGTTGCAGGTAGATGTAAGATAGAAGTTACATGACAACAACAAGCGATACAAAGCTTCCACATATGCTACTAGAAGGTATCAGTTTTTTAGTGTAGGTGATCTAATGATGGTTTATCTACGCAAGGAGAGGTTTCCTACTAGGACTTATAACAAATTGAAATATACAAAAATTGGTATGTGCAAGATTCTGAAGAAGATTAATGATAATGCTTATATGAGGTAGAGCTCCCTAGTGATCTTGATATATCTCCTGTGTTTAATATCTCTGATTTATATACTTTCCATGGTGATGATGCCTCTGTTGAAAATGGGGATGAGGTGGACTGGACACACACTGTTCACATCAAGAAAAAGGAAAAGTTCACACATATTCTAGACAAGAAAACTGCTCAAACTCGCCAGGGTGACTACAACAGATATCTTGTGTAGTGGGAAGGGTTGGCACCAGAAGATCGCACCTGGATTACAAATTGGGATTTGAAGAAGCTAGATGAACCTAAATGGAAGCAATTTAAGGACCAGAACTTGCAGGAGCTGCGTTCTTTTCAAGTAGGGAGAATGATGCATGAGAATCTGAGGGTCATAAATTTTTACTCGGATGTGCGTTTTGGTTGAAATTTTACAAGCAGATGCGTGAGGAGGATTTATTTGAATTTTTGATTGATCTCCACTCAATTGGTGGCAATTTTAACATCTTTTTGGGAGCCAAAAATTTCATCTTGGCCACCAAAATTGGCTTTTTCTTTTCTTTTTTTACATTTTTAGAAAAAAAAATTGTAATAAATCTGAAATCATGTTTCTGATTTCATGGGTTAGTTGGCAATTCATCTTGCCTTAGTTGGGGGATTTTCTTGGAAAAAATTAGGATTCGTAGGATCATTTTTGAAAAGAGAAACGTTCCAGGAACATTTTTGTAAGTCCCCTCATGATTAATAGTGAGTCACATAATTTCAACTAAGTTATCCAAGTGCAGTCAATAATCGACATTCAAAACCTTGGGGTAATCTCATTTGATCACATCCAATAGTAATTGAGACTTTCTTGTCCAAGAGAGAATGGGATATACCCAATATATTTTATTTTGCATTGATGGAGTATAAAACCCTGAACAATATATATAAGTAAATAGACTTGTATCTATTCACCAAAATATATGATATAGATGAGATATAGTGGATAAAAGATATAGGAGGTTTATAGATAAAATAAGCTATAAGGAATTTGATATATATATATATATATATATA
>MU227175.1:997445-1009153 GCA_018584345.1 Thuja plicata
TTATTGTCTACTATGCAATCTTTAGCATATGTATCAGGTGACTCATGTGACTTATGTAAATCTTTAGAGAGAAATGTCATTGATACCCTTTGGATAAAGAGGATTGATACCACTTCTACCATCCTTTGAAAGACTGGTTTTAAATTTAAACCTAAACTACGATGTCGATGCGAGTTACGTAGGCAAGGCCATCTATGATGAGCCCCCGAGGCATTAGCTCTGGCCCTTAGGTCTTGTACTTTTTAGTTCTTTCTTGATCTTGCCACCCCTTACCAATATTTTACATATTTTGCATCTCTTTACGAAACTAGTTTTAAATACCTTATGAAATATAGTTGTAAGTAGTTATCTCTTCTATAATGATGGAGGAGTCAAAGGTAATGATCAATGAGGTTTTTTCTATTAGATCATACATTAATAGACTTACTATTTTGAATTTGAGCTTGGGCATCATGCAATGTTATTGTTGTCATTGTATGCTTGTTGTTATTGTGTACCATATATTGTTTTATACACTGTTTATTTCATTAAGACCGTGAACTTGGCATTTTTAATGTATTTTTTGTTATTAGATCAATGTATTTTGTCCACTTATTCATTATGTTGGCATACTTATTCATTATTTTCATTATTTTTACTGATTAGTTGTTGGGTTTGTGATCTCTTTCTCTCTTGGGAATGCTTTTCAAGTAGAAACAGTAGGATATATACCATCTATCTTTCTTGAAGACTCTTTATCAAAAGGGGGTCAATGTCCTTTATCTTCAATAGAATAAGGGGTGTAGAAGGTTTCTTTGCATCCATTGGGTATAGAAATTGAGTGGTATACCCAAACGATGCAAAGCATCTTCTGCACCCTCGATTTCAATGAAGAGAGAAATGTCATTGATACTCTTTGGATAAAGAAGTATGACATCCTACCATTACTACTAGAAAAGCATTTCCAAGGGATCATAGATGCTCTATCCTACCACAGACATGTGATCATTCCTTATCATAGCCTTAACACAAGCTCAATCTCATGAGGTTGTAGTGGACCCAATTGATCTAGATTGACCAATAACAACTTCCTTTTTCTACATTGAAAAAGTATCATATCTCTCTCTTAAAGGGTGGGTTATTCATTACTACCATGTCATGTTGTATTCAGTTGTATGTAGATCTAATTGTTTATTGTCTACTATGCAATCTTTAGCATATGTATCAGGTGACTCATGTGACTTATGTAAATCTTTAGAGAGAAATATCATTGATACCCTTTGGATAAAGAGGATTGATACCACTTCTACCATCCTTTAAAAGACTGGTTTTAAAGTTAAACCTGAACTACGATGTCTCTGCAAGTTACGTAGATAAGGACATCTATGATGAGCTCCCGAGGCATTAGGTCTGGCCCTTAGGTCTTGTAATTTTGAGTTCTTACTTAATCTTGCCACCCCTTACCAATATTTTACATATTTTGCATCTCTTTACGAAACTAGTTTTAAATAGCTTATGATTTTTTAGCTAAGTTATTGATGTAGCTTATCTTACGATCTTATATATAATAAACTATGAAATTTATATCATGCATCTAGTTGTGTAGCCGTATATACAAGTGCAGAAAATAGAGAGGCAAGGAGAATATGATACACATGAAAGAAAGAGAAATTCAGGTATGCAGTTGCAAGTCATGTTGGTTATTTGGACATCGTAATAAGCTTTATTGTTTTAAGTAGATTTATTATCATTTTAGATCCCAGTTAAATGATATAAAAAATAGGTTGACACTATGTATTAATGTAGTATGTCATTGTTTAGAAAGAAAAATATATATTACAAATTAGATATGTTTGTAGTATAAATAGTTTGTTTAATCTGGCATTACATACAACTCTCCCATTTATTTTTCAAAAGTTATAATACTTCATACGGTAGAAGTTTTCTAGCACTCATGTGTTATGGAATTTAATGAACATGTACATATCATAAGTAAGTACATATCCTACTTGTACTTATCAGACAGTCACATGAAATCATGGTTCCAAAATAAGTAAAACCACAATTACTGAAAATAGGGACACTAGGACACTAAACTCTTAAAAACTCTAAAGTGACACTAAAAAAATGCATGTGACATCAAGCAGTCAGCGATTGCCGATGGCTCGACATTGTATGTATAGCAAATTCGTCGCACGTATGTCATAATTTTGACACTCATTCTGCGACGTCTAGGTGTCGTAATCACGACAGATAAAATGTAACGATAGCATGATAAACATTATATTCGGCTCGTATTGCGACACCTAGACATCATTTTTTGTAGACGTGTGATGAATTTTCTATACATGCGACTTTGGGCTGTCAGAAATTACCGACGGCTTGACATCGCATGTATAGAAAATTTGTTGCACGTCTAAAAAAGTGATAGATAACATGCCACGCCTATGTGTCATAATACAGATAGACAAGATGTGACGCTTACATGTCATAATAGTGATAGATAAGATGTGACGCCTACGTGTTATAATAGAGATAGCTAAAATATGTAATGAAATCATGGTAACCATCATAGCCGGCTTGTATTGCGATAGTTAGTACCATCGCAATAATGACAGACGGTACAACCATCATTAATTCTGACACCAAAACTGCAACACTGGTCTCTGTCGCTAGGCCGACGGGACAGTGTAGCAAAAGCGATGCATAGCCATCGAAAAGAGGTCTCAAATGTACTAGTGCTAGACCAATGTGTATTGATTCCAATAGTTCAGTGGTGAATTGTTCTTTTGCCTTGAAGTTTCTCCTTGTCTATTTTCTAATCTAAAACTCTTTACAACCAATTCTCATTAATATGATACATCCTCTAGTACCACAACCAATTCTCATTAATCTGAGACATCAGACAATATCCGCTAGCACTCTTCAACTAATACATATTTCCTCTGGTCTTCTTTCTATTAGATTAGAGTTCTGAATATCTTCCCAATTTCATAACCATTTTCCTAAACCAAAAGGTTATATCCATTTTCAAACATGTTTCCAACACTCAAGAGATTATGATTCAATATTTTCACATAGTAAACATTGTCAATGTTATGTTTTTCATCAAAATTAATAGAGCCAACTCCAACTATTCTACCTTCTTGATCTCCCCCGAATGTAAAAATTCCTCCATCATATTTTTCAAGTTTCAAAACTTTACTTTTATCACCAGTCATCTGATTTGAACAACCACTATCAATAAGCCATTCATCTTTATCTCTTTTTACATGTAAGGTAAAATTTAGAGTGTCAAATGTACCCTTTGTGTTTACTTCTAGAATACTAACAAGTTTAGCAGCAGGGGTTTATTCATTCATTTCCAAGAATAAACATTGATCATCTTCTTCATATTTAGAATCACCATAAAAATTCTAGCATCTTCTCTAACATAGTAATATTTTCTATTTAAATTTCCTTTACTTGTTCTTTTTTTCTACAATTCTATTAGGACAACTAGATGCATAATGACCTATTTTTCCACAGTGAAAGCATTTGAAAGGTAACTTACCTTTTTTTTATTTTTTGATGCCTTTCTTCATTCACCTTTCAAAGGTCGCTTCTATATGATCTAAACTATCTTCAACTAATTATTCATCCTTTGCCAATTTTGTATCCTTGAAATTAGTTTATGTTCTTGTGTTGGTAGTACCAAATTCTCTCATCTCAAACACAAACAATGCACTATGCATATACTCTCTAGAGTACTAACTCAAAATATGAGTTTCTTCAATGGTAGAGAATTTAGAGATATAATATTTGGTAAGGGTTATGAGTATATTTTGTACCACATAATTTTATTCCAATTTGTTTCAAATGCTTTTGATCTCATTTACCACATCATCAATATTCTACACATGTATGTCGTTATAGTGTCTTCTTCATCCATCTGCATGCTTTCATACTTATCCTTTTCATTATGCATCTTCGCTTGTTTGACCATTTACTTTCCTTCGTATGTAATTTTCAATTTTTCCAATACATCACAAGCAATTTCCAAAGATAAAACTCCAGTAAATTCAAATTTAGTTAGAGCGTTAAAAATTGCATACCTTTCCCTTTCAATTTTTTCATATGCTTCAATCTCATCTACAGTGTTATCCCACCTATCAGTTTCAAATATTGATTTTCCATAGCTTTCCAAGTCTTGAAACTAAGAGAGATTGAGTATCCTTGCATCTATACTTTCCAAAAACCATATTCAAATCCATCAAAAGTAGGAAGTGTCAATTTGAGTGTCATCGGGATGCCCTTAAGTGGTTAATCTCTCCTCCAAGGAGCTATAATTTTGATACCAATTGTTGAATATGAAATAAAAATAAGAGGGGGTGTGAATAAGTTCTCCATAAGCTTTTAATCTTTAAAATAACTTTAATTAGTTCCACCAAGCATATATTAATCCTTAATAACGTAAAGATAAGAACATGAAAGAAAAACTATCACCAAACACATGAAACATGATATTTATGTGGAAATTCATGTTAATGGAAAAATCACAGAGAATATTATTCTCACATAAATGAACACCTATTAGGGTGGTATCGGTTAAGCTGAGTTTTAGAGAGAAAGACTCATTGTCAGAGGCTCGCTTCCAATGGATTCATTGTTTTAAGAGAGACAAATCACTACCAGAGGGATCACTTCCCAGAAGAAGAAAGATAAAAGAGAATAAATCCACTATTAATAAATAGCACCAAATAAACCAACTGATCTTCACTACAATGATAGATAACACATGAATGTCCACACTATCTGCAAATACTCTTCATAGAAACTCAATCAATGAGGGAGATAGATCTTCTTTCATATGTCATCCTTGCATACATACTCACATGCAAAAAATCTCAGACAAGGATAAAAATACCACTCTCCACACTTTCATCCATAATGATTATCCTTTATAACTACTAATCCATAACTTGTGAAGTCTCCCAATGTCAGCCAGATAGTTAGCCAAAACCAATTTGCAATAGGCTAGAACTAATCATTCCCATAGTGTAGAGGAATGAGAAGTGGATCAAAACATACCATATTAGAAATCAAATATATCATCATACATATATTACATTCTAACTTGCAACACCGAGGTAAATTAAAGGAAGTGTATTTATACCCAAGGTCGGCCAAACCTAGAGCAAGAAAATCTTTGAACCTTAAAACCAAGTCTCTGAAACAAAATATCTCATTCCATCTTAAATGAATGAAGCTAAAGACATTAATATCTCATTTTTGAAACCACAACATCATAAATTGTCATGTGGAGAAATGTGAACATTGCATTTCTTGCAAAACTATTGTCAGTCCCAACAATACACAAACAAATACCAAATTCCCTGTACAAAATTTTGAAACATAAAAACTTGAAATAGATATCTCCAAATAGTGTGCAATAACATATCAAACACTCAGCAATAGATTCAAAACATATAGGATATGTGGAGCAATATACTCAACAAAGATACCATAGAAATTAATCATTAATGACAAAAACATCAAGTTAACATTAATGACAACCATACTAATTTATACCAACTCAATCAACTATTCAAGCAACTCATGTTGCTCAATTCTATAATATTTTTTTGGTGACATATTTTTTTGAGGGGCATGTGTCTTATGCAACCACTTGGGCCTCTTTTTTTGCCTCCTTCTCAAGGAGACACATTGCATTCTAACTCCTTTATGTCACTTTTCCTTCCCTTCATGACATGTGTCACTCAAGTTGGATCCTAAGTCCTTCCCTCCATGACATGTGTCACTCAGCTTGGCTCCTAAGTCTACTAATATCACATTGTGGGAATTAATGAATTTTTGCTGGATATTAAAACAAAACATGCTCTTATTCCCTCTCATTACATCATTCACAACTACTATGCATTTCTACTCTATCAATTTTTTTCCTCAAGCATAATCACTCCCATTTTGCATTCTGCATCCATTATAAAGAGATTTTCTACCTCTATCAAAGTCATACTTGCAATCATCTTCCTATTATTTTGCACTTTCGTTGAGCATATTGGAGCATCCTTGTCAAGTTTAAATTGAGCACACATCAAGATCATATTCAAAGGATATATTGTAGCGTCAAAGGAGATTGTTGGTTTGCATTTTATTGTTTTGTATTTCATATCTTTTAGCTTCTCTTATCATTTAATATTGAGTGTTGTTTGCTATTTTTCTTGTTGATCTTGATTTGTATAGTATTTTAATATTTTTTCTAACACATAATTTACCTACACACATTTTGACACACCTAGTAGGAACCACATCATGGGTCAAACTTATGAATTTTTTTGTTTAATCATTTTTTATTTCAAGTTGTATCATCAAAAAATGGAATCACTTCCATTTTGGACTGTTTTAGCCCTCCGAGTAAGTGGTTTGGGGTCATTTCAAACTCCTTGAATGGGTCTTTGACTTGGATCTGGCTTTTCCCCTATTCTGCCATATTTCCCACTTCTCTTCGGCCTGTTTCTGACATCCTGCTCTGCAAATTTGAGGTTCTTGACCTCGGGGTCAAGCTTGACCTTGACCCTGACCTAGGTCAAGGTTGACCTCAACCCTAACCTAGGTCAGATTCAACCTCCACCCTAACCTAGGGTCCAAATTTCAATATTCCAAGGTTTCCAGATGTCGAGCTTTGGAAAGATTTAATTCCTACTTTTGGGTCGACTGTTTCGGGCTCCGAAGTAATGACTCTTGAAATTATATTTAATATAGGTCCACTTCTAGGGGTATATGTCTAATTGGAATTTAATTCTCCTATATATTCTTCTCTAGAAGATCGTGCCCTAGACTTGTATATAAGGAATATTTCTCCTCTCATTTTCTCTAAGACTTGAAACCACAAGCACTAAGACTTGAAATCACAAGCACTAAGACTTGGAAAGATAAGATTTGGAGATAAAAAATACTTTGACAACCTAAGAAAAATAATATATTGAAGTGATCACCTACTCTCAAGCATTCAATCATTCAATTCATCAAGGAGATCCATTGGTAGCCATTGAAGGATTCAAGCTCTATGGAGCCCTCTCGTTGAAGATTTCTCCATCTACATCCATGCAATCCTCTTCCTATTCCAAGATCCATTCAAGATTGGTTTTGAATATCTAGAATCAATTTATTTGAGACATCCTACATCCTACATTCTATCTTCTACATCCATTTGGCGCATACATACTTGTGGATCCAAGGATTTGAATCCTCCACAAGGGTTTCTATACAAGCAAGGTGAATTTGTTTATTTACTTTGTTTATCTATGCAATTTCAATTATATTTTAAGGTTAATTCCAAAACCAGGGTTTACCAAGGCAAACCCCTCCCCCCAACAAAAAAAACCAATTTTCTTACATGTACAAGTAAAGGACAGCGAATTACAAAGCAAATTCGGATACCCTTTTCGGCCAACTTTTAGGATCCACGAACAAAATTTTTGTCGGAGCAATACAGGTCAAGGTCAACATTTTGGGGTACAATTTTGCCCTTGCATTTGGGTCAAGGTTGACTTGACTCAGAAAAGGAAAATATTTATGGGTTTTCTCCATATCTGTGTTTCTATTCCAGAGCTGGTTGCAGAATTTCCCGAAATTCAGTACAGACACCAGAAAATAGCAATTTCAAGATATGCTATATTTTGAGGTTAGTACTTGTCTTCAATTAATTTCAGTTAAGTTTTTAATCAATTCAAATCTATTACATACTCTTCATCCATAATTTGGGAATGTAAGGCTTTCTTCTTTCTTCTTATTTCCAATCGATTGATACATTTGTGTATTGGTCATTTTCTTATGGTTGATCAAAGTAGATTTTTCCTTTGTGAAATTTGGGGCTAGGAGGAGAATCTTATATTCCACCAAAACCTTTAAATACAACACAAACACCATTTCTTCCTATATACATTACACATTCATTTTTATATCTTACATTTTGGTGAACCCACGATAGACAACTCTTTCTTTTTGGTGTTAGATTTACATTTCATGTTAGATCTTGCATGCATATTAGATTATCCTTATTTCATGTTCTTGAATTTACATTTTATTAGTTTATTTCATTTACATTTCATTGGTGTATGAGCTTTACTACCTCTAGTCCTACCTATAATATCTCGATTAGAAGAAGTTGCCAACTTATGGGTTCTTTTGATCCTGAGTCTTCCTCTCCTTTCCATAGAATCTTGGATGAAAATTTGATCACTCATGATTCTAATCCTTCTACAGAGCATAACTCTCCTCACTCATCTCATGATGAGGATGATTCTTCAAGAGTTCCTCCTCAACAATTCCAAAAACTATGAACTGAACTTGATAAAATGGGAAATTGGATTATTCAAGAAAACCATAATCAAGATTCTATCCAAGCTATAGAGGCTCTTAAGAAATTCCTTCGTGATAGTGATCAAGGTGTTAATATCTTTCATGGTATTACTCATCTTATGCATTTAAATGTTAAACATTTATCTCAAGAAGCTCAAGATTTAGGATTTACTCCTCCTTTCACTAGTGTGGAACCTTCTTCTGTTCCTTTACCTAGAAATCCTACTTATACTCCTCCTTTAGTGACTACATATCTTACATTTTCCAATCCTCTAGCTTCAAATATTCCACTTCCATCTCTTATTGTGAGTGTTCCACCGGTGTCTTTACCTACCTCACAACCTTCATACCATAGCGATCCTTTTACCTATTCCACCTATTGTTCCAAGTGTTCCACCAGTTGTGTCTTCCATTCCTGCCACTTCCTACACTTTTCCTAGTGGTCCTAATGTTTCTATGCCTCCTATTTCTTATAATGATTCCACAATCATTAGTATGGCTCAAACTGTGTCCTCTTTACAACAAAAAATTTTGTCCTTAACTCAATCCAAGTTTAGTATTCCTCCATGTTACATGGGTAGTCCTTTATCCCCAGACATTATTCATGCTCCTATCCCTCAGCAAGCCAATATGCCTCGTGTTGATAATTACAATGGTAAGGGAGATCTTTTCACTCATGTTAAACATTTCAAATCCTTTGTAGTGACTACGCTCATGACCATAGTATTTTATCCAAGTTGTTTGCTAGAACCTTTCATGATAAGGCCTTGCAATGGTATTGTTCCTTGCCTCCTTATTCTATTGATTCTTTTCCAAAACTTGATGATTCCTTTATTCAACAGTTCCAAAATAACATTGGTTTGCAAGTGTCCTTAACTAATTTAAAGATTTACTGAATTTATTGGTATATTTAAGCATTTGTATGCTCAAATTTATTATCATGTTCCTGGTATTGATATTTAGCATATGTTTATTTCAAATTTTCAAAAGGATATTAGAGATAAGATTCTACTTACTAAATTTACCTCTTTTCAACAACTTTGTGCAGCACTTCATCATTATCAATTACAAGTGAGTCAATTTGAGAGCAACACTCCAATGGTTCCTATTCCAGTTGATAAGAGTGATGCTTCTCCTAATCCCAACAAGTTTTAGAAACCTAACAACTATGTCAAGATTAATAAACAAGCAAATGTAGTTGCTGATCAAGTTGTTGCATCCAACAATGTCACTTCTGCATCCACTGCTTTTCATTTAAATCGTACGTTTTCTCCTCTTTCAGAATCTTTACATTCTATTATGAGTGAATTTTTGACTACTAATATGATTACTTTTCCTCCTATTCGACCTCTTCTTCCTACTACGATGGCATCAAAATCCTTTGATCCTAAAGCCTTTTTTGAATACCATCGTCATAATGGCCATGATACTGAGAAGTGTTATTCTATAAAACATAAGGTTCAAGACTTAATTGATTCTAATGCTTTATCTATTGATAATTTTGATGGTAGTGGGAACAAATTCATCTCTCATCTTAATCAAAACCTCCAAAACTATATGAATCATTTGCCTTCGCATGATAATAATACCATTTCTCAACCATCATCTGTGGATATTGTTTATGATTCAAAGATGGATGATCTTAATCATATTGTTAACCATGTAGAGAATGTTGTTTTGTCTCAACCTATCTCTCCACCCCAGTCTCAATCTCAACCTCCTATTCAAGCTCCTCTATCTCAACCTCAATTTCAAGTTCCACCTCAATCTAAACCTTCAAAACAACCTAAGGATAAAATACCTAGGGAACTCTCGATGACCTTTGATGATTCTGAGACTATTAAGGCTCCTGATGGTCCCCTCTACATTTATTCTAGGATTTCTAAGATACCTACGTGTGCTTGTCTTATTGATCCTACTTCCTTAGTCAATGTTGTTACTGAAGAAAACCTTTTTATGAAGAGCTTAAAATGTGATTATTATGATAAATTTGATGTGTGGATTCAAACTTGTAGTGGTTTTCTCTATCCATCATTTGGTTCTATTAACTTACATGTTGAACTTTGTGGTATAGTTGTGGACACTACCTTTGTTTTTGTCCCTACTTCTGATCAATTTAAAGTAAATCTTGGTTTGCCTTGGTTGACTGTCATTTGTGTCATTTCTTCTCCTATCCATAAGTGTATTAAGTTCATTCATGATGAAGAAGTGAAAATTATTAATCATAGTTTATATCAACCTTCTAGGCCTGGGGATTTTTCTACCCTTGACTTCTTTTAGTCTTCATTACCTGATTCATGTTCTTCTCGACATGATAACCTTTTTTGCTCATATCAAGCCTATAAACATCACAAGATTCTTGATCAAAGTTAAGCATGCCTCGAGTAGATCTTAACCATGGTATCTTTCCTACGCCTTTCATACCTCGTCTATCCATTGCTTCTATTTCTATTAATCAATCTCCTAGTGTTTCTTTTTAGCCTACTGAGAGTCCTACTAATCCTCCTATATAACCTGTGAAGGAACCGGTTTTTATTCCTCCTAGTTCTCAACATATTTCAAACAAGACAAAACGTAACAAATTTTCCAATGAACATCGTAACAAGTGTCAGGCTAAATCTAGGGCCTGGGCCTCTATTCTTCAAAGTTATTTACCTTCTTTTGACCAGCTTATGCATGATGTGCTGGAAGAAGTTAATGTTAATAATAATTTTAAGATGAATGATTATGATGATTCTATTCACATCTTAGATTCTATTTCGATTAATCTTGATGAACAAGATACTCTTGATGATCCTATTGATGCTAATGATGAATATGAGACTATTGATCTTGATACTGATTTACCTCTTATGCTTTCCACACAACTGACATTTACACCTAGTATTGAACATCATGATTATCAAGAGGATCCTTGTTTGGAATTGGCTATTAATCCTACTATGTTGGATATATAATCCCTCTTGCGAGTTTCCCACCTTCCCTAAATGATATAAACCAAGATGGGGAGAGTAGATGATGCGCTTAATTGGCTTATCCTCCATGGTAGCCTTTTTTGTGTTTGCCTGTTGTATTGTTCTTCTCCCATATAGTGTTTGCTAAATGTTTGTTAGATTCTTTTATATGACCCTTGTTACTTTGTTGGTGCAAGGTGATAAAGGAATCAAATCTGTTGTACAATTCTTCTATATGCATCTCTATTCTTCTATATATTGTTTTCATGTTATGTTGTACCTGTGCTATTGTTTGTAAATCTTTTCCTTGTGTAGTCCACTTGGATTTGCAACATGGTAGCACTAATTCCTTTTGGTCTCCATGTTGTGGTCCGAAAAGACTCTTCTTCATAACTCTTGCATTTTCTTTCCTTC
>MU227175.1:1009425-1059270 GCA_018584345.1 Thuja plicata
TTTTTGTGGTATTTCCCTTGATTTTTCTTCACTTGGGGGCATCCCGTAGTGGAAATGTAATTAGTGGAGTTGTTTATGTTTCCGTTAAAGCCATTTCTCATGTTAAAGTGTTAGCAATGACTTTAACGTAGGGGCATATGCTCTACTCACTTTTTGCACACACGCACTTCCAAAATATTTGCAAAATTACAAATTAAAATTTTTTTCTCCCTTTATGGATTAGAGACTAATCCTTAAAGCATGGATTTTTACCTTATAGGATCTCTTGATCCCTCCAATTTTAATTTACAATGTTTTGATCCCTTCATGTCGGAAGGTGTCCTTAAGACTAGATCTCTCTATGTTTTGACTTTTCTCTTTTGGAATAAAATATTCCTAAGAGTAAATCCTTGATGGGTTGACTAGTGAGTAGCCACATTCACTGGGTGGTTCAACTCCATCTTTCCAGTTGCACTTTTTCTTTGTGTGATTCATAATGGGACATAGGTTCTCATTGGGCGAGGTAATCACACCCTCTCTCTATTTTTTTTTATTGGTGATGTCTCTCTTATTGTAATCTTGGGGTTGAAAAAGACTTGGGTGCCTAGAGGATTGAGGATTATTTTGTCCCTTTGATTTCAATAATATTGTCTTTTCCTTATGATCTCATTTACCAAGAGTTTGCTTCGAGTCCATGCTCTTGCTAAAGTGGGGGCTAAATGTATTGTCAGAAAATGGAAGCACTTCCATTTTGGACTGGTTTAGCCCTTTGAGTAAGTGTTTTGGGGTCATGTCAAATGCCTTGAATGGGTCTTTGACTTGGATCTAGCTTTTCCCCTATTCTTCCCTATTTCCCACTTCTCTCCGGCCTGTTTGTGCCATCCTGCTCTATAATTTTGATGTTATTGACCTCGGGGTCAAGGTTGACCTTTTGGATCAAGGTCAACCTCAACCCTGACCTAGGTTAAGTTCAACCTCGACCTTGACCTAGGTTAGATTCAACCTTGACCCTGACCCAGGGTCCAAATTTCAAGATTCCAAGGTTTTCGGATGTCGGCCTTTGGAAAGATTTAATTCCCGCTTCTGGGTCAGCTATTTCAGGCTCCGAAGTAATGACTCTTGAAATTATATTTAATATAGGTCCACTTCTAGGGGTATAGGTATAATTTGAATTTAATTCTCCTATGTATGCCTCTCTAGAATATCGTGCCCTAGACTTGTATATAAGGAAGCTTTCTCCTCTCATTTTCTCTAAGACTTGAAACCACAAGCACTAAGACTTGAAATCACAAGCACTAAGACTTGGAAAGACAATATTTGGAGAGAAAAAATACTTTGAGAACCTAAGACACATAATCTATTGAATTTATCATCTACTCTCAAGAATTCAAGAATATTCAAGCATTCAATTCATCAAGGAAATCCATTGGTAGCCATTGAAGGATTCAAGCTCTATGGAGCCCTCTTGTTGAATATTTCTCCATCCACATCCATGCAAGCCTCTTCCTATTCCAAGATCCATTCAAGATTGGTGTTGAAGATCTAAAATAAATTGATTTGATACATCCTACATTTTATCTTCTACATCCATTTGGCGCATATATACTTGTGGATCCAAGGATTCAAATCCTCCACAAGGGTTTCTATACAAGCAAGGTGAATTTGTTTATTTACTTTCTTTATCTATGAAATTTCAATCATATTTTAAGGTTAATTTAAAAAATAGGGTTTGACCAAGGAAAACCCCTCCCCCCAACAAACAAAACTATTTTTCTTATAGGTACAGGTACATGAAAGTGAATTATAGAGCAGATTCAGATATCCTTTTCGACCAACTTTCAAGATCCGCAAACCAACGATAACTTTAAGAAACCCCCTCCTAGGAAAAAGTGTAAAATCCTAGAGAAACATACATTAATTTAGGGGAAAATTTTTATTGATGATGGAGAATTTTTTTTCCAAATTAGGAAAATAATATAAAGGCGTATGCAATTTTTTCCCTGCCGAATGAAAATTCCATAAAATCCTAGCGAATTATAAATTAATGTGAGGGAAAATATATAATATATGAGGTGAATGATTTTCTTTTGAAGGTAAAAAAAAAATTGTACTAGCGATTCTTATGTGTCATTTGAAAATATTATTATTTTATTGGCTAATCTATCATTAATTATGAGAAAAATAAATATTTTATTTGGCAATTTTCAAAAGATGGGACTTGTCAATGCGTCATGTGGGCAAACACCAACTAATATTAACTGTATTATTTGAGACCGTTTGATTATCCTAGATCAATGGCTGAAGTTTAATTTTGGCCTAATTTCGTGAAGGAAACAGAGTTTTCCAAGAAGTCACTAGAATAATGACACGTAACATTATAATTAATGCAATATCACGTCCAATGAATATCGCCTTTATTTGTTGTGAATATAACTGATCACACATGGACACGTAACCTAATTAGTAATATCCATTGTTTTATATTTTTAAATGTATTATTTGAGACCATTTGTGTTAATCCCTAAGTTCTATTGATGATTAGTGACCCACACTTAGTCATTTACTTAGGCAGTTTTAGTTGGTTATCACTATGGCCGAGCTAAACATTCAAGGCCGAGCAACATTGCTGAGCAAGTTTTAGGTTTTCGAGTTACATCATGCCGAGCTAAGTATAATATTAAGTGTCGAGCGTCAGAGATGTGTTGTGCTGAGCAGAATAGTTTTTGCATACATGTCAGGATTAATTCAAACTTTGATGTAATCAGTTAAGGTCGACTTGTATGAGATCTGAGCTGACAGTTGTACGCATTTAATATTTTTCTACTGAGTTAATTTCACATTTAATTATTTTATACTATGCATGGCATGGAGCCAATTAGGAAATCAGTATGCATTGGAGGTATAAACAATAGATCTTGATCGTTGATCTAGATCTCACCGCCAGATCTGAAAAGATATAATAAGATGGCTTCTAACCCTAAAAGAGTGTGAGAGCAATCGATATACAGAGAAGGGTTGTGTGTTCATGAGGGATGAACAGGAAGCCATTTTGAGAAGAAGCCTAGATCAAGTAGAATGAAAGAGCAGTGAAAACCATAGTAAAGACATATCAGATTAAGAGATCACTGAGGTTATTGAAAAGAGAAGATTCGTCATCAGCATCTGAGTGCATAAAAAAGGATCACTACTTCGAACATTCTAACAGGTGTATCAGGTTAAATCTCTTAACAGAGTGGTTTTAGCAGACCATTTCAAATATCTTAGTCGAGTGCTTACTTTACTGTAAGTTGAAATCCTTTAATAAGGTAGATTGTAATGATCTTTAGCTCTTAACAGAACAGACCTTTAACCAGGTAAATTGTATATTGCAATCAAAAAAATTTAGCCCTAACAGGCACACTTTATTGCTGCAGTAGTGAAGATTTTGTGGGTGTCATCCCCACCCCAGTTTTACCTATTTGGGTTTCTCGGTTAAAAAAATTGTGTTATGTGTTACATATTTGCTGTTATGGATGTTATCTGATGTTAGGTTAAATTCATATATGTATGAATGTGGATAAATTTGTTTTAAGTGGTTTAGTTTGAAGATCTGATTCACCCCCCCCTCTCAATATCTTGCTTTCCCATTCTTTTTTTCCAAGAAGTCACTAGAATAATGACACGTAACATTGTAATTAATGCAATGTCACGTCCAATAAATATCACCTTTATTTGTTGCAAATATAACTGATCACACATGGACACATAACCTAATTAGTAATATCCATTTTTTTATATTTTTAAATGTATTATTTGAGACCATTTGATCATCCTAGATCAATGGCTGAAATTTAATTTTGGGCCAAATTTCGGAAGGAAACAGACTTCTGCAGGAAGTCACCGGAATGATGACATGTATCAAGCCTTAAAAAGTGCATCGTAACCATGATCATTGATTACTACTGGTTATTTTTTTATGTGGATGGTGGATAGTGCAACTGCAACTTGTAACTCATAACTCGAAAATAAATAAATGCCTTGTCAGTGACATTCTTTAACCGCCATCTTTAACTATCAATAGTATGCATGCATTTATGGGAAAGATTTATATGTAGATATGAAAGATTAAGGACAGTGGATTTAAATCTCTCACACACATAATACATTTATGGAAAATGCATTAAATATGATTAAAGAAATAATAATTATTAATTGCTAAGTATTCGTGATCACTACTATCAATCAAGGGGTCGGGGCTATTTATAGACAATCTGGCTTCTTTCTTCTTCATTTTTCTTTTGGTAGATTAAGAGTCAGAGCTGCTGGTGGTAGAAATTCTACCTCTGGTTTTAAGGTTTAGGTTTTTAGGTCTTTAGGCTTTCGATAATTAAAGATGGATACACCAATCCTATTGAGATGCACATCCCTAGATGACCAGAGGTCCTTTTTGGGCAATGTCTCGGAAGAAATCCTCACTTCTGTTTGTAGGAAGGTTGGTGGCGACGCTTTTATAAATTCTTTTGTGTTGATTTTATTAGGTCGAGAGTTCCTTGAGAATGTCGACAGATACCACATCTAAATGGACATTATGTCCCAGTTTTTTGCGTCTCTCCTTGACCTCAGAGGATAGAAGGTGGATATGTTGATGTTGTTGAGGAAGGTTTTTAAAGAGAAATTCCTGAAGGACGATGTCAATGTTGTTGTTTTTGCAGAATTAGGGGTGGGGATCCCTTGGCCAAGAGATATACACAAGCTGTTTGTGCCAGGAAAAAATGTGGCCAGACAACCCTTTCTGTTGAACCCCAATGATGAGAAACTAACGCGACATAGGAAATGGGCATGGCTTGGGAGGGATTTTCTCCGGAAATGGTTTTACCTTGATGAATTTGACGAGTCGAACTACACATGGCTTGACGAATTCTCAGAGATTATCCTCTCTGGAAAATTCTACTCAGACTAAAGGGAAGATGAAGATCCCTGTATCCCTAGTTTACCCATTCTTGTTACCCTACTCTTTTGACAATGGACATGCAAAGTTTCACTTTTTTTTATACCGATAAGAAGTTGCCTAGTAGGTTTCTATTTTTACTGTATGATGTAATTTTATGAAAAAATAATAATAAAAATTTTCCAAGTTCGTTTCAATTTTATTTTTATGGGTACAAAAAATGATTCTTAGACTTCTCTATGATTACAATATTTTAATTAGTTGCTTTACCTGTGTATTAGACATTTAAGTATGCTTAAGTGATGGATTAGTACTTCCATTTTTAAATCTGAAGACTAAGATTCTAAATTTTTAAAATGATTAAATTTCTTTATCAGTCTAGAGACAAAGCAAGTTTCTATTTTTAATTTGCCAATGTGTCATATCGATGTGTGATTATAATACAGATAGAAATAATTGAATTAAAATCTAAATCGGACTACACTATAAAACTGAACATTTATTAAATGTAATAACTAATAATCTGAAGTTGTAATTAAAATGATTAAGTGACACTCACACATGTCCTAGTGACATCAAATGACAAGCCAAAAGTTAATGGGACCCGTGACAGTGCGACAGTGCCAGCGACCGTTGGATGAGCACAGATCAACGTCGTGCGGTGTATTTTGGGTCAAAAGGGAAAAGAAACCCCATTTTTGCAAACCTATTCCAGAATAATGTAAATGAACTCAAAATCACAGATTCATAGAATAAGTATCACTTACCTTTGCCTCAAATTAAAATTCAACAATGTAGTCGCGACTCGCCAATGCAGTATACAGTTACACTCAATAGTCTGAAACTTTTGAAACTTCGCTATCAATCAAATATAGAGATATCATAGAGATATCAGAATGTTTTTATACTAATCCTTATTTGGAAAATTTCGTGGGAGGTATTAGGTATACAAATATTTGGCGAAGCCTGCGTAATTATAACACATTTTTTTGTTATTTCCAAGGCAATTATGGGTCGTCCAATACCTTTGCATGATTAATAAAGTTGGCTAAATTATGTCGGTTAGAGACACGCGTCCCTAAAATTCCAGGCGAATTTGGGGCTGCCTATAAATATATATGTATAAAATGATTGGCAAATATAGGTCGTCGATTTGGGGTCACTTAGAAACTATAGGCGAATGTTTTAAATTTATGGGGACCAAAATTTATATTCCATTGGCGATAATGTGTAAGAAATGGAAAAATTAAATAAACTGATGGGCGATGGGCCTGGGCTTTGGACCCAATATTAATAAATGTCGGGTGATAGGTTCATTCCAATATGTGAAAAATATTCACCAATTCAAGGGTTGCCGACATGCGACATTCACCAAATGGTGAATAATCGCCACTAAAGTTTTCATTGTCGCGAACAAAATTTCCATCGGAGCAGTGCAGGTCAAGTTTGACATTTTGTGGTAGAAGTGTGCCCCTACATTTGGGTCAAGATCGACCTGACTCAGAAAAGGAAAATATTTCTGGGTTTTCTCTGTCTCTGTGTTTCTATTCCAAATCTAGTTGCAGAATTTCTTGAAACTAAGTACAGACACCAGAAACAGCAATTTCTAGATCTGCTGTATTTTGAGGTTAGTACTTGTCTTCAATTCATTTCAATTAAGGTTTTGATCAATTCAAATCTATTACATACTCTTCATCCATAATTTGGGAATGGAAGGCTTTCTTCTTTCTTCTTATTTCCGATTGATTGATGCATTTGTGCACTGGCCATTTTCTTACGGTTGATCAAAGTGGATTTTTCCTTTGTGAAATTTGGGGCTAGGAGGAGAATCTTATCTTCCCCTGAAACCTTTAAATACAAAACAAACACCATTTCTTCCTATATACATTATACATTCATTTTTATATCTTACACAAGTTATGAATTATTGTAGGAAAAATACAGCTCAATAAGTCAATTTTGTTATCAATGGAAACTCTCAAGTCCCAATATAAAATTTTACAAACTAGTGGAATTGTGAGGTGTTACTTAACTAATTAGCAAGAATGAGCTACAAAATAATGGGAACAATTTTCCTATTACTAGATAGAGCTAGGTATAATTCCCTAATGTTGTATAATCGAGCGGGTTTGAACTATTAAGTAGCAGGTTTTTTGTTCTTAGTGTTTTCTATTTTCTAGTGCATTTGGGCCGATAAAATTTTGAAATAGAATTTTTATTGTTTTTTACATTATAGTGAGATTGAACTAATATCTGGTGAGAATGATTTTTTCCATACAATTTTCACAGGTTTGAAATGATCAATTGGGGCATAGTTTTTTGTTTTTTTTATAAAGTAGTGAGATTGCATTGTACGTTGGTAGGTTTGTGGGTAGTCAGTATTCTAGTGGGATTGAACAATATTATAGTGAGATTAAACTATATTCTAGTGGGATTGCAATTTTTTTAATTTTCCTATGTTATTTTCGAGATTACTAGAAGCTAAGCTACTAATTCATTCTGTTTTCTTGATGTTGCTATCAATATATGTAGCTATTTCATTTTCCAAATCTCCCTAAGTTCTTAACAAGTTATTCGTAGGTTTTGAAGAACTTATTATTGAAAGTAGTTAATCAGTGAACTTGTGCTTACATTATTATGTAGAAAACATTTCAATATCATAAAGGAATGAATGTGTGTCTTGCATTTTTGTTGCACTTGCACGTATAGGGTGGACCCATTATTGTTTGTAGTATCATCTACCCTTTCCTTTGTGGACCTTAGGTGTAAGAAAAAAATTCAACAAAACCCAATTTTTACCTTGAGTATTTTTTTACCCATTCATTTGTCCACGGGTGGTCATTTTCTTTGAGCTACTAAATAAAAAGGGAAACAAGGAAAAGTGGGTCTAATTTGTTGTATACAACTAGAGTGTCACTTGAGTTGGATTAATTTGGTGCCATAAGGGTTATAAGAGATTTTAGTAGTTTTCTCAAAAATATATATGAGGTAATGTTCCTCAAAGAATTACTACAAACCTCTTGTTAATAAGAAACCCAAATCATATACTTGTTGGTTTAGGGTGTGTGAATCGTACCATGTAGATACAACTCATTTACCCTTCATCATGAGGCATAAATAACTCTTTTATAATATTTACAAACCTTTTGTGTAAGAGGAAAGGTGAGTCAATGTCATTATGAGTGTGTTCCACTAGACTTCTAGTTGTAAAAATTGTCCAGTTGTCAAATTATTATGTAGAAAACATTTTAATTTCATAAATGTATGAATGTGTGTATCGCATGTGTTTTTCCCTTGCACGTATAGCATGTACCCATAATTGTTTGTAGTATCATCTACCCTTGCCTTTGTGGACCTTAGGTGTAAGAAAAACATTCAACAAAGCCCAATTTTTAATGAATGTGTGTCTTGCATGTTTGTTGCACTTGCATGTATAGGGTGGACCCATCATTGTTTTTAGTATCATCTACCCTTTCCTTTTTGGACCTTAGGTGTAAGAGAAACATTCAACAAAACCCAATTTTTATTTTTTAGGAGAGACTTCCTTGAGGATTTTTTCACCTCTTCATTTGTCCATAGGTCTAATTTTTTGTATACAACTAGAGTGTAACCTAAGTTGGATTACTTTGGTGCCATAAGGGTTATAAGATATTTTAGTAGATTTCTCAAAAATATATATGAGGTAATTTTCCTCAAATAATTACCACAAACCTCTTTTTAATTAGAAACCCAAATCCTATACTTGTTGGTTTAGGGTGTGTGAATTGTACCCTATAGATACAACTCATTTACCCTTTATCATGTGAGGCATAAATAACTCTTTTCTAATATTTCCAAACCTTTGGCGTAAGAGGAAAGGTGAGCCAGTGTCATTGTGAGTGTGTGCCACTAGACTTCTAGCTGTCAAATTTGTGTGAGGTATTTTATTATTGCAAGAGCTCCAACTAAGTAGTATCCATTATCCAACCATTGGTTTAATTGCTTCTAAGTGTATTATTTTTTAAAACCAATTATTTATTTATCACTTTTTGCTAATATAGGCCCTTCATTATTTAGTTTGCATTAGACAATTTTTCTTGCATTTTTTGTTATTTTGTCACAAAACATCTTTTTCCAAAACAAGTTTGTCTAAACTATCATTTTAAATTTAAACTTAGTCTAGTTTTTTTGAAATTTTGTCCAATGTGATCGTGTTGATAGCTGGAAGGAATGTTTAGTCTGTTAGTAGGACTATTACAGTTAACATATTCAATCTCATTCTTATTCTCATAGGTTTTCATTCTAATTCCAATGAGATTGAATGAGTAGAACTAGAAATTTTTTTGGATCTATTCTAGTAAATTCATATCTTTTATTTGAGTGGGTTTGCATTAAAAATTGGAAGCATTGGTTTCATATGCTAGTGATTTTCCATTGTGTTCTAATGGGATCACACCTTTTGTCCAAAAAATTATGTTAGGTCCTAAACTAGCAAGTTTGATCTATATTTTAGTGGTTTTTCTCTATATTTTGGTGGGATTTCATCCTATAATCTCCTTAGAGAACCTTGTCTTTTGATATTTGGTTTTCAAGTTATTACCATGTTCTTTGTGTCAATTAGAGCTATGTTGTCCATCCAACATTGTTTTATGTTCACTTTAATCTAAACTACATAAGCATTATCATCCTCCTAAGTCAATGATAAATTAAATTATTCATCCAAATCCAATCAATTAAGTCAAGATGGTCTTCCAAATCAAACCAGTCAACCTGATCTAGAGTGGGTAGCAAGGTGGTTGTTTACAAGCCTAACCACAAGTTCTTCAACCTTCTATTCTTATCTCCACAACTAGACTACCCTTTCATGACTTATTTAGGATCTTCTACAAGCACTCCAATACTCTTCTTATGCTTTTAATTTTCTTCAAATCCTTTTAGGATAGAATCAACCCACTAATCACACTCACTAGTGTGTTCAAATATCCATGTCCAACGATCCTTCAAGATATCCTCCTTCAAGCATGATTTGTGCACATCTCCTTTGCACTTCACTATATGGAGTGGCCTAGGGTCCTAATAGGAAAAAAAAATCCAATTAGGTCCTTACAAGACTACTAAAAATTTCAATAGATCCCACAAGAAAAATTTATCCTTTTACGCCTAATTGACTAGTCACTCTAGTAGTACTAGGAATCAAGCTTTCTAGGATGAATTTTCAAAACCCTTAAAGACCTGTCAAAAAATTTATGGATTCGATTACCCTATTTGGAGTTACCTCCCCCACTAAATACCTAGTCCCTAACTCTCTTTTTGCACCCCAAGACCCCTACTGTGATCTGAGACCTAATCAGGATAATTAGGTATGATTTTCAAGACATGTGTTCACCAATGGATACACACAATGAAACCAATACCTTGGAAAATTTCTTTTACACCCATGGACACTCAAGACAACATAAAATTTACTCTAGAAACTCCCTAAGTTACATTGTGCACAACTTTGCATCAAACTGTAACCAAGCACATGGGGCTTGCTTGGCATAGGGCTTGGTAAAAAAAATGGTGAATCAAATCCTCATGTTATTTCCTCCTAGAATCTTCAATTTCCATACCCCTAATTGAATTCCACAAAGGGCCATCAGGATCCTACTGTGTAATAGCAAGTTAGGGGCACATCTTCGTCAGGCCCTAATTGAGGGTTTCCTAGACCAGTTTGTACAGATCAGATTGTATCTCCCTCAATTCCTCACCAGAATGGATTAGACCAAATTAATTTGGGATTAAAATAAATTTAAAATCTAACCATGAAATATTAAACACCCTTCCAATCACAAAATAATCATACAGTATGGAATATCAAGACAGTTATCAAGAAAAAGAATTTTATTACTTCACAAATGTCACCAAAATCTCCATACATGTATCCTCATGCTTTCATTCGACCAATATGGGTATATATAGACCCAATAAAATTTAAATAGCCATATTTAAAGCTTAAAGGACCATTGGAGAATTTTTTTTAATGTTTTGACAACTTTGCAAGAAAAGTTGCAAAAGTTGTCAAGCAACTTTTGCAACTTTGACAACATTTTACATTCTTGTTGGCTCTGCATTCTAAGACCTGTAATAGGTTCATGCCAACCTAAAACCATATAAGATACCCTAAAACACCAAAATCCACATGGATTTACCCCTTTGACTTGGTTTTACCCCAAGGCTTATAATCACACCTTTTGTCAACCAGTCTCACAATTGGGGTGTTTATTACAATGTGATTGTCCAATGGACCCAAAATACTCAAAGGAATAGAAGGAAATCCTATGTACCACAAAGTAATTCCAAGAGGATTCCCTATGCCATAGGTTCTCCTACACCATAATATAGAGGCCAAAAGAGCTCAAGTCCCTTGAGTCTACAAATCTACCATAGTAGTCCCTGCCTTGAGAATGTCTTCTTCAATCAACCATGTTGCATCTTCCTATGGAAGACCTCTCCATTTTACAAGGTACGCATAGTAAGTTTTCCTCTTGGTTTTCTTGGCTTCCTTAGTTTCAAGGATATACTAATTTTTCCTCTTGGTTTTCTTGGCTTCCTTAGTGTCAAGGATATACTAAATGTGTCAAGGATCATATGTTGGGAAGGTACGGATGGTTTTTTGGATGTGTTTAGTTAATCTATGTCAACTTAAAGAGGTTTGCATTGTGATTTGAGTGAGCTATGAAGGATTTATTAGAGATTTGTATTTTTCTTGTTTAGGAAGAGATAGTGTTTCAGTTATTGGATTAGTTATGCAATAGTCTTTGTTTCTAATCTGGTGGTGAGTTTAGGGAATGGATTTGTGTCCTCATCTCAAGTGGTTTGTGATTTGGATGTTGGAAACATCATTTTATTTTATGACATTTATTGTTGCTTAGTATTCCTGATGAATAGTATAGATATGAGTATGTATCATGAGGAAAATTTTCTCATGTTGATGTTGTGGTATTTCATGTTTATTTCTAATGTTTCTAGATTGTTTACTATTCATGTTGCAAGATCAAGTTGGATTATGTGATCAAATTTGATAATTTTTCATGTGGAATGTTGATGTTCTTATTGATCTTGGCCAACAAGGTGGTGTAGCGTGTTGCAATGGATCATGGCATGATTTATGGTTCTGGAATGTCTTCGATGATTTTTTTATTGATCATTTATATATCTTAGTTGAAATTCAATGGATTGCATTGTGCATTGAGCCTTATTGAATTAATGTTTTGTAATTAGGTCCCTAGCTAACCTAGATGAGATAAAGTTTATGTAATGTATATAAATATGTAATTATTTTTAATTGCAAAGGTGTGTGTGTGTCGGATAAGAGATGCTAAAGAGAAGAGGTATGAGTGAAATTTGCAATTGACGCAAATATTTGATGCACTTCATTGGAACTATATTGACATGATCAGAGATGTTGTTTTGTTAGTTCATGATTTTGGACAGTATTTCCTTTATGATTTGAGATCAGAGATTGTTTTAAGGCAATGAACCTTCTTTTGGGTCGATGCCCTTGTTGTATTTAAGAAGTGAGCTCTAGTAAGTGTGTCTAATTGCATGTGCATTCCCATTTTTAATCCTCCTAATAGGTTATAATGCTTTTGATATATTACATTCATCTTGTGGGTTTTATCCCCACCATGTTTTTTCCCTTAAAACCTAGTTTCCATGACTAGAAGCTTCGGATAAAGAATCCCAGTCATATTCGTCGGAGTCATATTCACTTTTGGATCCTAAAATATGTACATGTTCATAGGAATCATGGATATTTCTTGAATTACTTCCTTTCTCTTGATATCCTATTCCTAATTTTTCATCCTTGGATCTCCGGGGAGGTTGAATGGGTTCCAACAAGCCTTTTTTCTTATGATTAAGGGTCCTCTACCCTTATAACCCATCTTTTGCATGATTTGGAATCCTTTTCCATATTGGTCAGTTTGAATGTTAATATGTTGAAGTCTCTTAATTGGAACACTTTTACTATCCTCATCTTTATAAAGTCATTGCGAGACTTCATTGTCTTCTTTCTCTAAGGCCAATTTATCACTTTCTCTCAAAAAATGAGAATTTTATGTTTCAGGTGGATGAGAACTAGAAGGTTTTCCATGTGTCCTTGGAGAAGTGGGTAATTCAAACAATGAAATAGAATATTCTCCCACTCCCGTTTGATGAATTTTACATTGTTTTTCAAACGTGTACATCATTTAATTCATCTTTTGATAATTATCCTCTTTTGCTTGTTCTCTTTCAACCATAGAAGGTTTCAAACTTTCTTCCCTTGGAGTAGAAAATTTTACCAAAATATCATTAGAACTTTCACCCTCAAAACTAACCTTCTCTTTTCCCTTAGTCGATGTGGATGAGTTAGTTTCATTTTGACTTGAGGTAGAAGTAGCATTCAATTTCTAACTAGGACCTTCTTCCTTAGTTTCTTCAATAATTGCACTAGAAATGGCTCCTTCTCTATTGTGTGGAATAAATAACTCATGTATAGGTTTCACCATGTTACAATATTGAAAGGGATTTGAGTCTCCTCCAATAGTAATTTCCTCACCCATGTATGGAAATTTGATACATTGGTGATATGTTGAAGGTACCACTTGCATTTCATGAATCCATGACCTCCCTAACAAGATGTTATAAGTTAATTTCATATCTAGGACTTGACAAACGATATATTTTTTTATTGGTCCCACTTGAACAGACAAAACCACCATTCCTTTGGAATACCTCTCTTCCTCATCATAAGCCTTGATAGTGATTTGCTTCTTTGGATCAATGGATGATTCAGATAACCCTAAAGCCTTAACTAGACTCAAGGTACAAATATTTAGACAAGATCCTCCATCAATGAGGACTCTTTTGACACGGTGTTTTTGGATCAAGACCTCTATATGCAGTGGGAGATTTTGAGGATGATTTATAGACATGTCATCTTGCTCATAAAATGATAGACAATGAGGTGAAATGAGATGACCCACCATGTTTTGAAACCTTTCTTCCTCCAAGTTTTTAGGAATGGTCATTTCCACAAGGGATTTCTCCAAGATTTCCTTATGATTAGGAAAAAGTTTCAATAGCTCCAAGATAGAAATTTGAGTCGACGTCTTTTGCAATTGATCCACTAAGCTATAAGGCTTTGTTGAAGAAGGTGTTTGTTTTGTCAAAGTGGCTTCTTGAGTAGGACCAAAAGGTTTAGGATCACTTCCTTGTAGGTTGATACTTGGTGCTTTCCCCCTAGTGACAACATTAGAGGTCTCTTTTCTAGTTTGTTCCTTCACCACCACAACATTTATAGTATTTTGTGTGCTTATAGGGTATTGATAGTATTATCATAGCTATGGGTAAAGTTGACTTTATTGTTACCCCTTTAATTATTTCCATTGTTGTTAGTATTTGAAGGTTCCCCTTTCTCATGTTTGAAGACAGGTGTTTTTAAAGCCATGTGATCTTTGTTATTTTGGGGTCCTTCCACTTTGACCACTCCATTATCTATGAGGTCTTGCACCACATGTTTCAATTGCAACATTCATTTATCTTATGCCCTCTATTCTGATGGTATTCAAAATGGTTTGACTCACTCCACCATGATGGTTTCACTTGTGGCTCATAGGGATGAGATTTATGTAAGTCAATAATTTTATTCGTAATGAGGGTCCTCAACGTATTTTCAAGAGGTTCACCCAAGAGTGTGAATTGCCTTCTAAGAGATGGAGCAAAGAAAGGTTTAGGTTTGCTAGCCTCTTGATTGTTCCCAAAATTGTTGTTGTTATTAAAGGGAACCTTAGGTAATTGATTCACATTGTTATCTTGGTTAGATCCTTGCATGAGATTGAAGGGATTAGATTTTAATTGCTTCCACAACTCCATCACTTACCAAACCCCTGTTAGTATTCTTGATCCAAAGCTGATTATTATTAGGAGGAGCTCTATTGTTTTTTTTGTTATAAGTGTTGTGATTATTGGAATTTTTGTTGTCCTTGTAGAGTTTGATTTCTCCACTTTTCAATGACACTTCCTCTGTTGTGACTCCATTTTTTATTACATTTTGGAAAGAACGTGGGCATTGTACAATCTCAAACAGTAATTCATTTTCGTATTCAAGCTATTATTGAAAATATCCATCTTTTCCTTTTTGGGAACACTTTGAGGGTATCTAGAAAATACCACTCTCCATATTTGTAGGAAAATTAAGAACTCGTCTCCATCACATTGTTTCGTATTGCATAAGTTAATAATTGTGACTTCATTTTTTATGTTAAAGGAATAGTGTGTCACAAATTTAGAAGCTAATTCTTTGAAAGTATGAATACCATAGGGTAGTTTAGAAAACCACTCCATCACCATTCCTCCAAGGCTTCTTGGAAATAATCACATTAAATAAGTTATGTCGTACATGCATGAACTCCAAGCTCAATGCACAAAATTCCCATAGGTGATCTTGTGGATCAGATGTCCCCTCGTATTTATCATACTTGGGAAAAAATGCATTAGTAGGGAATGGCACCATAATTAGGGTTTTGTCAAATGGAAAAGGACATAATGCTTTGATTGAAAGGGGTTTAGGAACCCCCATTTGTTTCATGTTGTCCAATTGAATTTGGAATAAATTAAACTATTTGTTCATGATATCAATGGGATTAGTCTCATCTTCTTTCATTTTCAATTTATCCACATCATAATCATAGGGAAGTTTTGTCCCCTCTTGTGCTAGGTCAAATAAGTGCTTCCTCCTATCTCTTTCTAGAACTTTCTCCATAATTTTCATGAAGAATGGTCTTTGCACTGCTTCGTTTACTCTTTCTTTGGTAGCCTCCTCATCTTGAGGGTCATTATTGCCTCCATTGTTGTCCACCACTTGGTTATTAGAGTCAATTCCACCTCCATTACCCACATTATTATTAACCTCTACATTTCCACTCTTTTGATTGTTAGTGGTGTCCTTGTTGAGAGGATTAATAAGATCGGGATCCATATTAACAAAAGTAAAATACATCCTATTTGGTTCCACCTCTTTTGTCGGTTCAACCGTTTGTTGTGAGGCGGTGAATGTATCACTTGGGAAAGGATTTCTTGCCTTATATATGTACCATCATATTGCAAGGTAGACTTAATGTAGGGGCATCTAGTGAAAGCCAGCATTAGCGTGAATTGAATATTTCTTGTCTTATCCCTTCAATCCATCCCTAAAAATGATTTTGAATATTCCAAATATGAGGGATTCTGATCAATACAAGATGATACACAACTAGAACTTCCAAAAGTGTATCCAATTATGAATTTAAAATTTTTCCAAACCCTCAGGAAATGCCCACTATTTTTATGTCTCAGTTTGTACGCATTTTTTTACTGTTGGTACGTAGCACTTTAATGTTATACGCGCTCACTGGAATGATGTGACACGCAACTTTGAAACTGAGTACACATGGATTAATTGTTGGTATGCGGTACTTTAATGTTGTACACGCTACTTGGAAGATAACCACGTGCAATTTAGAACTTAGTACGTGCCACTTAGGTTGTTAGGCATCATAGAACTATTTGTACGTGTGATAAGAAGGTTGATAAATGTCACTTAACCAGGAAAAGTTATCTGTCACTGTTTGATTGATTTTTTAAAATTTTAACTTGTGATCAGATATTGAGGATGTTTGCTGGTTTGAAAAATGTAGAAACAAACACGACACACATATAAAAAAAAAAAACTTTACTCCTAAACCACACAAATTGTATGTTCTCAGACATTTTCACGGGTCTTTAACAAGAAAGAATTCCAAACAAGCTACCTAAGGTCAAATTTGGCTCTTAACATGGCTTTAAGAGGTAAGCTTTCTATTTAATCAGGTTTTAATTTAACTTCTGTTCAAACAAATTATGATTTTTTATACCCCCATTATAAGGGCCTCCCACATACATAAAAATATGATTTTGCGCAATCCTGAAGGACTACTAGTGGAGGTGAAATTTCTCAACACCAGTTTGTCACCCACCCTTTTGAGGATGAATGCATTTTTATTATAGTGGGTCAGATTTACCATGGCTAAGATGGTTGTCTCCCACTTGGGTTGTTCCCTCTCACCATCCTCATAAGGATGTACTCAAGAGGCAAGCCCTCTATAGCTCTAACATATTCATATTAAAGCAAGAAATGACTCGAATAGGTAGGTTTATGAGTTTGATTCACTCAAAGAGTGAAGATCATATCCCTACTCCTTTCTTCTCTTCCAAACACATTTAACAAATGGTTAATTCCAACCTCTTGACAAGGAGGTTTTAAAAATCAAATATTTGGTTCATTCCTTAACCTTTCTTTCTATCCCCAAATTTTACATGTTTGGCATTTTGATCCACTACAAGAGTTGAGAGCATAGGCCTAATGTCTCGTTTGGTGAACAATAATAGGCTACTAATTAGACTAGTTTTGGAAAGTGAATGCCACAATTTAAGTAAAATGTAAGCTTGTTAAGAAAAATACCTCTTCATGTAGCTAGCAAAGGCTAGGAGCATTTATGAGTGTTTTTCTTGATTTTTGACTCACCTAGTGGTGATCATTCCCTCTCCTTCTCCTCCAACAAAGTTAGTCAACACAACCAACAAAATGAAGGAAAAATAAAGAAATTGAAATGACAAAAATTTAAGGATCCTCTCTAAATTTGCAAATTCCTTAAAGATCCTAACAAATTTAATCTCAATTCAATGTAGGAAACTTGATTTTATAAGCTTTCACAATTTTGACAAAATGCTCAAAAATCTTTTCTTTTTCTCCTAGGCTTTCCAAAATAGACAAATTGTGAATTTCTTTTGCATGCTTTGCAAGGATTCTTACCTCTTTTTTCTCCTTGTAAACTCTCTACTCTAGTTTATGGACCTTTGGATGTCTGCTCATTTGCAAATCAGAAAACACACGGTATTAATTCTCTAATTTAAATAACCTCCAAGTTGAAAAACACAGAGATCTCTATGCGTCATTTAATAGGATAATATGCAATGCTTTACTGATGTCTACACAGTACTTTGCAGAACTGTACGTGACATTTAAAAATTTAGTACACTTTACTTAACATAGATAAGGCATAAAATAACACCTAAAATGTGTTAAAATATAGAAGTAAAGGTGTAATATGAAAGATAGCATGTGGTAAAGGAATGATGACAGGCGTGATTTGATTGTGTAAAGGCATGACTTCTCCGTCAAAGGCATGACTTCAGGTTTGGTATGCGGTGAAAGAAGTTTGAGAAAGAAAAGTGAAAGATTGTAGGTGTGTCTTTGTTGTGCATACGCGTGAACATTTATCGCACAGGCACTTTACCTACAAAATGCAAAATACAACAACAAGAGATGCAAAAACATGCAAATTAAGATTAAAAAATGGAAATTAGAGGCTTAAAGCCCCACAATGGGTGCCATTTTGTGTATATATAAACTATACCTTCATGAAATTAGTTTGAAATCTATCAATTCTATGGAAAGATAATCTAAATTTAATCAAAGAATTGATAAATCAACAATAAGCATTCCATGGTTCTCTAACTAAGCATGCTAATGAATCTCTCAGCCTTAATCTCCATTAGTGACAGTCCTAGAATGAGAAATTATGTTTTATAATGCCTAATCTAGCTCTCAAATTCTCAAATTGTCATGCGATTCATTCAATTATGCTCTCAAAACTCACTATTATGCTCAAAAATTCTATGATCTCAAAGTGATTTTTCTATAGTGTAGATGCAATTTCTCATGAATGTCTAGGATTCATAGTGCTCTCAAAATCCTTGGTATTTATAGAATTTCCAAAGGGTAGGGGGTAGATTTAAGTTGATCATGATTCAAGCTTGGTTGAGTTGAAGGCTTTCAAATGGTTTCAAATGGAGAGACCATTTAAATGTTGATCTCAAAGGTTGGGACAAAGAGACAAATTTGGTGGTGAAGATGTTAAAGGGTCAAATGAGTGATCAAGATTGCAAAGTTTGGAGTGATCTATGTGCTTTCAATTCTCTAGTCTCATTGGCTCTTCAATTTCTTGTCTCCTTTGTTGAAAGAAAATAAGATTTAATTAATTCAATTAATTAATTAAATTATCCATGTAAGGGAATGGGTTGAATTTTATTTTTGATTTAAACTATATAACTAATTGATTAAATCAATTACATAGTTTTGATTAATCCCTTTTCGGCTTAGATTTAATTAATTGATATATTTATTAATTGACCCTTTGATTTTAATGTGATTTATTCCCATTTGATTTAATTAGCTTCCATTTGATTTGGTAAATTGTCATTTGATTTGATAAGTACACCTAACCAAATCTAGGTGTCTACAGTAGGGTTGTATACACCTTTGACAATACCAGCCAGACCTTGGGAAGAGATTAGTATGGATTTTGTACTTGGTTTTCCTAGAACACAGAGGGGCTATGATTCTATATTTATAGTTGTAGATATATTTTCTAAGATCACAGATTTTATTCCTTATAAGAAGGCTACAAATGCAGTGCATGTAGCTGATTTATTTTTCAAGGATATTGTGAGATTACATGGATTACCTAAGAGAATTGTTTCAAACAAGGATCTAGTAAGTTTATTGGTTATTTTTGGAGGACACTTTGGAAGAAAATGAAAGCTGATTTGAAGTTTAGTTCTACTTTTCATCCACAAAATGATGGAAAAACATAGGTTTTCAACAAGAGTTTAAGGAACTTGTTGGGGTGTTTAGTTGGAGAGAAGCCTGGAAATTGGGATTTAGTTTTTCCATAAGCAAAGTTTGCTTATAAAAATGTAGTAAATAGTATTGGTATTGTGTCAGGAGATTGTTGTATATTGAGGTGCATTCGTAAGGATTCACTTATTTGGTTTTCATTGATGGAAACTAAGTTTTTACATTCATGATATACTATAGGTGAAGTGAAGATACAATCGGTAAGAAGGTAATACTGAAAATTGGCTAAGTCTAGAAGATCGGTAGACAGTGAAAATGTCACTTTGGTGGCGATTATGGTAGAAGTGGAATTATGAGGAATTGTCATAGATACAACATCAACCTATTTAGATTTGAATTTGGTTCCAACCACAACTCATTTGGTTGAGTGGTGAAAGATTTTTTAGTGTCACGGATATTAAGACAGGTAGAACACTTATGTTCTTGAGTACCACTCGGTAGATCACAGATCGATGAGTGGTAAATTATGTGCGATCATTTCTAATGATATGATGACATGGAATAAAGGTTATACATTCAATTTTTTGATATTTATAATATCGATGCAAACATTCAATTCAGATTTGAGGAGTTGCATTGGAGAATTCAAAATGAGTTTGACTACTTTGAAAATATAACTTGCAGATCTTATCTTGACCTACGGTCATGATAAATCATTTTATTCATCGATATTATTAATTTGACACAAGGTTATTTTGTGGGAAAGTAATTTGAAGATCATTCTTATGTCGGTGGTAGTTGTTTATATATACGAAACTGCTCATATTGAAAAGTTGGTTGAGAGAGTTGTAAGAGTAATTGTAGGTAATACAATTAGGGTTTTTTTATTTCAATTTGAGGATGGAATCAGAAATCTGAAGGATGGAGAGAAGAGAGTAGTTATAGAGTACAGAGAACATATTGGATTTGACAAGCAATTGGTACTACATCCAGATCACTAATCTTGTTGTTCCCTAATAGTTGTAGCAAGCAAAATCCCTTAACCGGGTGAACTCTAGCAAGTTATTTTTCTAAATCCTTTAACAAGGTAACTTCTTTATTGAGGTTTCAAATCCTCTAGTGAGGTAGATCATATATAATCTAATTCTACTCCTAATAGTGTACTAGTGACTCCTAACAATGTGAACCCTCAGAAAGGGTTTTTGTAGCTCCTAACAGGGCAAACTCATTTACTGCAGTATTGGAGTTGTGGGTGTCATCCCCACCATGGTTTTTTCCCTCTTAAAATGGTTTCCATGATAAAATATATGTGTCATGTGTGATGAATTTTTGGATGCTTGATATTACTCTTTTTTATTTATTTGCATCAGTTATATGCTTTGTAGTTTTGAAATTATTTCAAAATTTATTTAGATCAGTGGTTTAATTTGTTTACTATATATTTGGACTTATTCAACCCCCCCAGTACCTATTAATTCCAACAATTGGTATTAGAACATAGGTCCTCTTGGTGATAAGCCTAACAGCTTGGGGAAAATATGCACTATCATGGAGGTTTATAGGTATGAGATGCAACTTGAGAATGCAAATAAGATGATCGAGTTGTAAGGAAAAGATGAAGAAGTCACTTGCCAAAAGGAGATAACTCACTGAGTAATTGAGTGAAAGCCAAGACTACATAGAACAATTGTATGAAGGAAGTACATCTAATCTGAGGAGGCAATTTCAAATGTGTTGATCAAGAACAAGGGTCTCAAAGAAAATGTGGCTAATCTGAAAAAAGAGCTTGAAAGTTAGTCTATTAGGATGTGTGAAGTACTTGAGGAAAAAGGAAAATTTGTAGATGCAAAGAAGGCTACAGAAGCTGCCAAGAAAATTGTTGATGATGCCCTCAAGGAAAAAGATGAAGATCTTATCAAACTGAGATGAGAATTTTATTTATGTCAGAGTCAAATGTGGGACACTTCTACAGAGAATCTTCAAGTAATAATTGAGAATAAAAGGCTTAGAGAGAGGAATGAGTCATTGAAGAAAGAATTGAAAAATGAGAAAGAAGCAAATGAAAATCTGAAGAAATACAATGAAATCTCACAAAAGCTTGATGAACAACTAAACAACCAAAGAAAACATAGAGACACAATTGCTCTAGGTTATACAAGAGAAGGAACATTTCAAATCAGAGAGTCCTCTAAATTTGAACCTAAGGAGACACAAAAAGATTAGAAGGTAGATCCAATCAAATCAGGTAATAAACTTAACAAACCTACTTGTTATAATTATGGAAAGCTTTGTCATATTGCAAATGTGTGTAGGAGTAAACTGATGAATAAACCTCAGTTTTTAATGGTTGTTTCTATTATTGTCACAAGTATGGTCATACTACATATGAGTATAGATCTAGGTCTATCAGTAGATCTAGTGGTGGTAATTTGTATGGATATTTTTTTCATGCTAAAAATATGGACAAAAAGCTAAAGATTGCAAGTCAAGGGTGTATGCACCTAGGTCACCTATCACATCAGTGAATACTGTTAGAAGGGAAAGATAATTCAACACTATATGTTTTGTATGTGGTAACTATGGACACCTCACAGTAAATTGTAGAATAAGAACTCTAAAAGGTAATGTTGGTCCTTGGAAGTCAACTGGTATGGCATGTTTTATTTTTCATATGATAGGTCATATGGCTAGAGACTGTTGGTTTTGGAACCAATTTCCTAATCAGTCAAAGGATAGGAAAGGAAAGCAGATTAATAATGTTGATGAAGTTAGAAGTGATATGAAGAAGACATGGGTAAATAAAGGTGAACTAAATTCTTCTGAGTTGACTAAGAACTCCACAATTTTAGGAAGTGTGGAGGTTCCATCAGTGGAATAAGCATATTATTTTCTTAGAGGGAGAACTTAAAGACAAATCCATTATTGATCCCCTAGATTCAAGAGAGGAAAAGATCTATATGCACATTATGGTGTAATTTTCTATGATTTTGTTTTTGAGATTATGTGTAGAACACATTGAGATTTCATGGTTGATATCTATTTCATATTAGTTATTATTTTTGGTTGAGTACCAACCAATGGATACATATAAATCGGTGACTTGACACTATTCCTATCGTTGAATCATGAAATTTTTATTTCTCTAACGTTATCTAGAGGGAAGTTAATTTATTTTCTTACCTTTACTTTCATTTGAGCATTCAAGAACTATCTTGAGCTATTGTGTGCAATGGTTACTTTTGTGGTTCAGATTTCAAGCTAAATTGATATCAAGTTTTCATGAAACTCTAACTGATGTATTGCAAGTTATATGTTTAGTCTATTGTTAGATTTGTGTGTTGATGTAGACGTTCAAAATGGAAAAGAACATTGATACACCAAATCTAGTGAACATATTTGAGGAGCTATGACCCATATTCAAACTGCATCCAAGAAAAATGGTCAAGATTAATATGTTTTATTTCCCTATCCACTATCCCTTGGGGAGTGATGATTATTAAAGATGTTTGGTCTTATATGCATTGCAGAATCGAAGAATTGGGAGCTAAAGCAATCAAGAAATAATACAAGGGTATGTGCATCAATAGAGTGTTGAAAGACAGGCACAAACATCTACAAGAGAAGGGTTTAACTTATGCAGTGGACATTCCCACTGAATTCCATCCTGATTGGATTTTTTATCTGATAAGAAGAGTGCATGATCAATTCATATGGTTGGATAGACCACACAAGATTTTGAATACAATGATTCACATGGCTACAGGATTTTGAGCGCAAGTTTTGGAATGTACATTGAGAAAGGTGGAAACTCATTTGGTCATTGAACTAACCAAATCCAAAAAAGATGGCAGAGCAATGACAATCAATCATATTATAGAAAAGGAAGTTCATTTTGTATCCATGGTGATAGGATATAGATTTTACCAGTCTAGTTGAGATAAGAGTGTGCCTAGTGGTGCTATTCACACTGC
This sequence comes from Thuja plicata, assembly GCA_018584345.1. Lineage (NCBI taxonomy): Eukaryota > Viridiplantae > Streptophyta > Pinopsida > Cupressales > Cupressaceae > Thuja > Thuja plicata. The sequence goes on from MU227175.1 coordinate 1,032,965, forward strand.
CTATCAGATTATTAAGGATGATTCAGCATATGATCTATGTGATATGACCATAAGTCAATTCTTGAAAAACATGGAAAGGATAAAGAGAGATAAGAGGCAATCATTCAAGTATGGTTCCCTATTGGTATGTATGTTTTTCTATGTTCAAAACTTCTCCCCTGGTAGAGGAATTGTTACATGATCAAAGGACAAACCGGTAATTATTCGGATAAGTGAATTCATAATGTAATTAGGTAATAACTTTAATAATTTCATGTGGGTTTATTTCAATGATTTCTAGTCTAATATGCATAAACAAGAAAGGATTCCAATTAGCATTGTAGGGAAGTACAAGAATGATATTTGTTTTCTAGTAAACATGGATTCATGTATTGTGTAAGTTGTGGAACCTAGGACATATTAGATTCCTCCTACGGGTTATGAAGTTAAGGTTGATTTAGTAATTGTGCATGTTGATGAGTTGTTGTTGAAACCCTTAGACAAACAAGCATAGAGATTTGGAACCCATGATGAATCATTTACCAAAATTCAAAAGGAATTAAAGATATCAGTCATTAAAAGGAAAATAACAAGAATGGTATCTAACCTAGAGAAGAAGTTTGGAAGTAGTGATGCAAGAACATCTTGCACTGTTGCAACTGAAACTAAAGCTAAGTTGAAGAGAAAATAGAGAAAACCAACTGCTAGTGAAATTAAGGCTAAAGTGGAAATTGTGTGTGTTATTTTGTGGTTCATGCAGCTGCAACACAACATGTTGATGGGGTTTTGCTGACCGGGTCCGTCAACAGTCATAAGTTGTCACCGGGTTCCGGGGATACCGGCCAACTCTGCCTGCAAAGGTTGTCTAGGGAAATTATATTCTCTGGGCCTTCAAGCACCTAGGTGTCAGGTCATGACGGTGCGGGGCTCAATTGGGAGAAGTGACTATTTTCAAGGGGGATAGCTGGTTTCTTCAACTCATTACCTCCAGAGATTCAGTAAAGTAAAGTTTCCCCTAGCATTCTATACTTAGAAAATAAATGAGAAAAGATCCTGCAAGGTTAGAAACATTTCATCTAACTATAGTCATGTTTAAACATCTGGAACATCAATAATACTCTGATAGACTACACTAAATACCAAAGAAATACATAACCATCAGCTAGAATTTTATCAGTAGCGGGAGTAAAAGGGTCGTTAATCTACATTAACATATCAAATTAGAAGACATAAAGAACATTAAAACATGAAATACCATTAACTCAGAAGAAGGAATGCCAACGACATCATTGCCAAGAATTCTTCCTTCTTTACTAATGTTCCTTCCAGCAAGCACTGGTACGTGATACAATGGTGGCTCCAGGGGAGCATTTGACTATATAAAACCAGATCAATGGAGCATTGAGCTCTGCAACTAAAATGAAGAATCACTTTGCTATTACTATGGACAACAAAATCATCAATTTTGCTGACCCTTGGGAATGGGTCGATTTGGCTATTTATACAACTCTTTTCTAACCCTAACCCTATTTTACATCATGCTTTAATAAAATACAATATCCGGGGGCCGGTACTACCTACGCCACCCTACAAAAGACCTTGAGACGGAATAGGTCTACCATGTCAGAAGAATAAGATGAACATACATCAGAAGAATCAGCCTCGAGAAGAGGGCCAAGGAGGAGAAAGAAGAAAGTAGGTCCCCCAGGGACCGAGGCTACATGCCTCATAAATGGGAAATGTGGCACCCTGTCTCCAATGTGCCAGATGTACCTCTGAGCAGCACCTTGAGAAGACCATCTTGTCAGGAACCAACTGCTGAGTCGATGCCTCTTTGATGTATCCAACTACCCTCTGATAGTCTTTATTAACTATTTCTGAAAGTGACCAGTCGACCTCGGGGACCAGGACACGGATCATTTAAAAAGAAAACAAAATTTTGGATCCAGGACCCCAGGATCTGGGAACTTACATCCCAAAAAGAATAAAGAATACTCAATGTTTGAGTTTTCCCCGGCCTCCGGAGAAAGCTCAAGGTTGCTTATTATCGTTGAAAGCCTAGAGGAGGCGGGAAATGTGATCTTCATCTATCTCTTTCAGGCTGGCCCTTTGGTATTTGGAAACTTCAACTTGTTCCCCCAGGTCTGGAACATTTTCTTTAAACTCATCGGCCATTCTTGCCATGTCATGACCACTAAGTATCATGCAGGTTAACTTCGCCATCTAGGCCCCATCTATCCCCTCTAGGGATTGATACCGGGACTTCATTATCTCATCAAAACTCCCCAAAACTGAATCTTTGGGGGTACATGTATCTGTGCTAAGGGGATTAGCCCTGGAAGACTTTATTACAAAAGATTTGTATAAATTGGAAGAATATTTTATAGCATTTACCTTATCTTGCAAGGACCCTACCAGTTGCTTGATTACCTCCAATGTGAGGTCAAGTCTGGAGTGCTGGGTTCTCACGAAATCAAATGATTCATCACCCAGAATTCCAGATTCAGAAATCATATCTTCCACTAGTGCAAGGAGTTCTTCGAGCTCCACCTTCCATGCGTAGTAATTCTCGGCATCACCCTCCCATAGTTCAATAAGAATTTCTACCTGGTGAATAACCTATTGGGCCGTGTATAGATCTGGGAGGGTGGACACCAAGAAATGCCGGGTGTTTCCTATCTACAGGGAAACCCACTCGTCCACTGCCTGGGCTTTCTTCTTCATTACTCACAGGGAGTCTATGTCACTCTATGGTAGATCTTCTAAGGTGGAGGCTTTCGGAGGAGCGGCATTGATGGGTTGGGCCAGCTCAGTAAGCAACCCCATAAAGTTTGCATTCTTTTCCTTTTCTGCTTTGAGCCTCTGGGCTTCCTTCTCATATCGAGCTTCCACTGCCCTTGCTGCCTCCTTCAACAAGTCTACCTCACCCTGCTTTCCCCTTTTACCTAGTGATACCTCTGCAACATTGTAGTCTCCAGGATTTGCGGCTGCTTCATTGGCACCTGGGGGAGGTGTTGCCACAATGGCAACTGTTTCTCCGCCTGGCCCAGTTCGAAGGGTGTGAACTGTCCGGGCTTTCTTGGCCTTTGGCGGGGCATGAACTTGGGCCATCATTTTGGCCAGAGAGAGAGGAATCATAGGACTGGACTGAACTTTTATTTTCCTATTCTCTATTAGCCACTGAGGTGGTAGAGGTGGCCTCCCTACCAGAATTTGTTCTCTTGATTCTTCCCCAGTGTTTTGTGGCTATTTCTCCTCAATGGCATGGACCTCATCCGTCCCTCTCCCTACCTCAACTTTTTCTACAGAAATATTTTCTTCAACCTCTATCTCCTCAGCCTTGTCCTCTGTGTCTATTACTGGGTTTGGACTCTGGTAGGCTTCCTTGCGGATTTCTTCTTCGAGCTGCTCTTCTTCTTCTTGTTCTTCTTGTTGTTGTTCTTCCTGTTGTTCTTCTTCTTGTGTTGGCACCTCTTTCGGTAGTAGGGGAGGTGTTGGACCGAGATTTAGAGTTTGGGCCTCTGTAATTACCTGCCCAAAAGTTGCTCCCGAGAGTGGCCCTTGGAATGTGGCGGCTGGGGTTACGATTATTCTGGAAGGTCCGGTTCCCCCAGTGGATGCCATTTTTTCACCTTGTTTTTGTTGGTCCACTCCTGGACCTTGCGTCACTTGAACCCCGGAGGCAATCTTTGGCTCTGGCTCTTCATCTTCCACCTGCTGCTCTTATCCCTGTGTAGGCTCCTGTTCAATATCTTCTTTCTCTGCACCTTCTTGTTCCGCCCCTGGGACTTCTGCCTCTATTTGTGTATTGTCCCCCTGCAAGTTCCTGAACTCATCGGTTGCAAATACATCATCAAATTCTTCTTGCATAGGGGGACTGACCGGGACTTCTACAGGCTCTATTTCCTTCTCTGGCTCCGGGGAACTGGAAGAAAGGATTTCTACTTGTTGGGGGCGGGATGCTTCCGGCTCCAGCTCTGCCTTAGGATTTTTGCTGAGCTTCTTCTTTCTCCGGGTAACCAAAGGTGGCCCCACATCTCTTATTGCTGCCGTCTCCATGGGATCCACCCCCGTTGCCTTAACCATTAAGGCTACTAATGACGGGGAGGAGGAGGGACGAAGTGGCCCGGTCATGAGTGGTGGAGTGGCTAGCCGTGTTATCAACTGCTCCCTCATCTGCTGGTAGGCTGCCACTAATTGTTTTATTTGCTCCATGATGGGGAATTCCTGTGTAGGAGGGGTAGTGTCTATTCCTTTTCCTTTATCTTCCCCCTGCAAAGAAGTCCCGGCCCCCGGACTCATCTTTGGTATCGGCGGCGGAGTCAACTTTGGCGCCGGCTGGGCTGCTCGGCGGGTACTTCCAGGGCACACCTTCCTAAAATAGGTGTGGCTTCGCTCGACCACCTCTCGAGTGAAGTCTTTAATGGTGGGCCCTTCCTAGGTGGCCCAGTTCGCTGGTGGGAGGGCCTTTTTATCGATCCCCTTTGCCTTGTACTGGGGATCGGCAGTGGGGGCGGCGTCTGAGAAGTCTATCGGGAACCTCCGGAGCTTCAATTTCTGCATCATGTCGGCTGTCATTCTGACATAGTGCCTACTCCACACCTCCACATCATCCTGGCAGTCTACCCAGAAGTCCTCCATGTAGATATGATGGGGCTCTGAAGCCCGGGGTAGTGCCGTTGCAATCCTGCCATGCGGATCAAAATTTTTCCGCGCCAGATAAAATTCCTGCAGGTTGTAACTTTTCAACTCATTGTCTGCCTCCTTTGCGGTGGCCAGACTGCATGTGTAGTTCCCACAGGTGATTGGGAATGGAATGTTGGGGATATTTTTGAGGGCAAAGAGGGCATGTACCTCCATTATTTTTCTATAATACTCCAAGAGCACGATCTTGTCCCCACAGTGTTTGGGCAACAAGTAGGGTTTCCCAAAGAAGCCGGTGACCCTAATGTATGTGTGTTGTTGGAATTGAATGTAATAATGTCCATAACTATGGACCAAGTTCATCACCTCCGAGGACAAGTGGTATCCGGCATCTCGGGTGGGTGTAAGCAGATGGTAGTAAGCAAACGCGTCATTTACCCAGCAGAAACTGGGGAAGCTGGCCTTCCACTGAACTTGTGGGAAATGGTCCCACAGTGCCTTTTGTCCAAGGCTAATCCCGAGTATGCCATCAGTAAGTAGGCCATGGGAATGGGGCCTCTACTGTGCTAGGGCCCAAAAAACATAGGAAGACATGTAGAACTTCTTCTTCCTGTTCAATTTCTCAAACTGGGAGTCGACATGGTTGGAGATTATTGTGGCCCAGTCAAAGTATCCTCTCTTGGTGCAGATGCCAAGGAGGAAATAGTACATCCATCTAGAAAACTCTTTGGTGGAGGGCTACCCAAAGACCCAGGCCAATGCTATCATCCCCATCTAGATGCTCTCCTTGAATTCAGAGCAAGGAATCTCTATCTTCATTCTCTTTGGGTCCCTCTTTGGGGCCTTAAGCCAATGGGTATTCATGTATACTTGGGCAGCATACTCCAGCTGTGTGAACTAGGTCAAGGCATCAGTCCTTGTAACCACTGAGGCCTTATCAAATTGTGGGATTCCCAGGCTTGCCTAGAAAGTGATTGGGTCGAGGGACACCAGTGGAGTGGGGTATCCTGTGGGCTCTACGGCCGTGAGCATTATGGCCCAGAAAGAAGAGTTGTAGTTGGTTTCCAGTGTTAGGATAAGCTCCAAAGATTGCACGGAGCATGGGAAGCAAGTTTCCTGGAGGATTCTGGATTTCTCGAGGTTGATTGCTAATTGATCTCCAGCCTGTCGTTGGATGTGCATTATTTTCACCAAGGCCTGCATCTCCAGCCATGTTCTGACGCTGGTGTCAGTTATCATCTTGGCCTTGGACTCAATCTTTGAGCCCATAATGATGTTATCCTACACAAATTTCATGGTCAGGGGCATCTTCTCTAGGGCCTTCTCCATCTTGGATTTTACTGTGGCCCTAGTTTCTGCTGCGGAAGGTAGCTCTGGACTTCCGGGTGGAGAAGATGCGGATGCTTCAGACATGTTTAGAAGATAAACTCCAGGAACTTGCAAGGCAAAGTGATCGTCAGAACACATTTATCAAAATAATTATTCTGAGGTCCAGAGATCTTACCACCGTGATGCTTGCTTTCCTGAAAGTTATTTTCATTCAAAAATAACCAAAAAGCAAACGCATCATAAACTTAAGATCTTATTAAACATCCGGGTCTGAGGTTTTTTATCACACTTGGTAAAGACATAGGATGGATGATGGTAGGAGACCCAAAGCCCAGAGAAATGACCATTGGTGAGGACGTGTAAAAGGCAAGTCATTAAGCCCACGTGGGCACCACGTGCATAGGTATCAAATGGAAGTTATGGCGATGACGGCGAAGCCAACTGTCTGAACGCGCGAAAATTGAGCCACTTGGCTGGAATTGTTTATGCACATGGGACATAAATGAGGTTCTAATAGACTTCATGGAGGAGAGAGAAAATTGCCTATTTGAAACCGGCCAAGAGCCGATTTCAAAACAGGTGGTTTTCTTCCCCGAAGTGAGTTTGTGGATGGAAAACTAGAGACATAGGTGACTCGACCAGCTTGTCAAGCCACCCAGAAGGATATATAGGAAGGCTGAAGGGATATATACAAAGACATGGAGGGATATATAGAGACTATACATGAATAGACACGCATATATACAAAATATACAATGCAGAATGATGCCCGCAGGAAAACCAGACAAGACAGAACATATATACAGCTATCTACACATTTTACATATGGACCACATCTCCACAAAGGGTGGACAACCCTCTGGCAGAGCTGACCCACCAACGGGTGGCGGAACCAGAAAACAAAAAACCAGACGAAACAGATGACAAAGCAAATAGGACAAAAGAAACCAAACAAAATAGAAGGAAACCAGAGAGGTGGAAGTGGAAAGACCAACCTGAGAACGCAGAAGGTGGAGGAAAGGGAGGAGTTACCGCGGGAGCTCTGCAATAACTTCAGTCATCAAATGGTCAGAATCACCACCACGAAGCACTCGTAATTGCTTGGAAGTGACTGGAAGATGTTAAGCGTTGATTATCATAAACTCTCTGCAAATCCTCTGTTAATCCCTTTGAAATCGCTTTATTAATCGCTCTAAGTTCTTGAAAGTTTTAATCACGGTAAATGTGAAAGTGACAAATAAGTTCTATTTATACCCGCGGTAAAAAGGTAATCCTCCTCCTTCCAGCAATCTTTCAGACAAGCAAATCTTCGGACCCCGGGCCTGGGGATTCCCCGTGATGATGTCCTTAAGAACATCATGGTGAATAATCTCGGAGTCTGGAATCTAGTTCCCAATGAAGGACAACCTCTAGGACCGGAGTCCCAGAGGTGAAAACCAAACAAACAAAACACCACACCAAGGAAGAAAACCCCGGAGAAAGAAAATAAAAGAGAAAGAAAGACAAGGCAAAGCCACAAGAAAAAAAAAACAAAAGAAAAAAAAAGGGGGACCCAACATTTTGCACACAAAATGTAGGTACGGGGATGCAAGGCATAACAAATGGCGACTATCTAAGACAAATGCCTTAGCGCATTTGAGAACTATAGAATCTCTGGTTAGCAAAATTGGAAGGAGCCACTTCCCGAAGTGTTTAACAGGCAAAGAGCAACATATCTGAGAGAATCCAACCATATGGGAATCAGTCTGTAGTCCTTCATCAGTTGTGCCATGTGTGCTTTGGAAGGAAATCAAGCCGATGACCTCTGGGAGGAGTAGAGAGGGGGCACTAATTATATTGAACCAGTCATCAATTTTCTCGTTCCCCCAGAGACTGGAGTTTTGTCCCGCTTTTCCTCTCTTGTTATTTTGTTTGTTTCTGGGTGGGGAAGGCGGTACTTCTTTCACCATTAAAATTAAGCTTAGCTAATTTTAATGGCGGTACTTTTTTCACCTGTCCACCTATTCTTGGATGTTTGAAGAGGGGATAAAATTCTAGACCCGAGAATAATTTCTTTAAAGTTTCAGACCTGGTTCAGCCAATCAGTACAACCGATCTACCCTCAACATGTCTGATTACTTGTTCCTTATATTACTTGTGTTCACTGATTGTCAGACTCCCAGAGGTAACACCCGATGGGGATTGCTCAAAAATGTACCATAACCCGCGAAACAACCCCATAGACCAAGCCGACTCCACCATGCTAAAGACAGATTCTAAATTTCACCATGCCGTAGACATCACACCAGATGCCAGAGTTATGCGAAGCATTCCAATTCCTACAAGACAGAACAAAACGCTGGGGCCCAGAAAGAAAACCGAAAGCGAAAACAAAAACAACAAAAGAGGACTGCCCCGGAGGACAGTCGACAAGGCTATTTACAAGATAGGGTACCTTGCAATGAGGCACCTAAAAGAAGATATTTACAAGCATAAGGCTTTACATATAATACAACTTCGGACAAACTTACCCTACTCAAAGTAGAGTTTGAGAAACTGTCCATTAACGGGCAATGCGACAGGTTCACCAGTCAGGGTGTTAAGGCAATAATTATTTGCCCCACAGATTTCCGAGATCAGGTATGGTCCAAGCCAGAACCTTTGGAACTTGGTATGCTTTCCTTTCTTCTCCCGGGCCTTGTCCCACAACAGGACCAAATCCAAGATCTGAAAATCCTTGTATTGGGCTCTTCTGTCAAACCATCATTTTACCACTGCTTGATGATGCGCAAAATATTCAAGAGCTGCACCTCGCTATTCTTCCATTCGTACCAGATTTAAGAGTCAAACCTCCATGATGTTGTCCCTGTTGCTAAATTCCTGCATAAATTGTAGAACTAGGATCTGTAAGTTAACTGGGAATACAGGGTTCTGACCATAAACCAGATGGAATGGGGACGTTCCTAGGGCAGCCTTGACATGAATGCAATCTTCCCAAAGGGAAAATTTTAACTTCTGATGCCAATCCCTGGGATTCTTTTCTAGCAGGTGTTTGATCACTTCAAGTAGATTTTTGTTTGTTGATTCAGCAACGCCATTTCCTTGGGGATAATAGTTGCTGGAGAACTTCAGAGTGATCTTCCAATTGTAGGTCCATTCGAGTAACTGTGCTGAAGAAAATGCCAGACCATTGTCACATACTAAAGCAAAGGGCGTTCCAAACCGTGTGATGATGTTTTCTTCCAGGAATTTGATAACTACATCTTCCGTGTTGTTTTTGCACGGTATAGCCTCAGACCACCGAGTATAGTAATCAGTAGCAGTTAGAATGTATCGGTGATTGGCGGACGAGTTGGGGTTGATTTCCCTGATGAAGTCAAACGCCCACTGGGTGAAGGGTCTAGCCTCGTAGACTAGTTGTAAAGGCATAGTTGGGTTATGCTCATGATGCGCTGCGGTTTGGCAAGTATGGCATTTCCTAACATGAGTGTAAATGTCTTTGAATATACAGGGCCAGTAATATCCAGCCCGAAGGATCTGATGGGCAGTGGCGTCGGTTGAGCCATGCCGGATTCTAAACTGTCCGTGGAATTCATTAATCACTCTCACAGCTTGGTCTATGTCGATGCACTGAAGGCACACTCCCTCATAGTTTCTGTGGTAAAGCGTGGAGTTTTTTATCATGAAGTGGGCGCTTTTCATCTGCAGGGCGCGGGGTTTGTGGGGAGGTAATCCCTCCGGGCACTTATTATTTAGTAGCAAGTATACCAAATCGGTATACCAAGGGTCTTGAGTAATGGACTCCACCCTGTAAGTTTGACATTCTACATGGGGAATCTCTTTTGTCATTGCTCGACTTAGTCCTTGGCCTTGGACTATCTTCATGGGCTACATTTCTAAGTCATACTCCTAGAGGATGGCCATCCATTTCCCCCATCTTTCACCTAATTCACTCTGCATCAGCAGAGACTTGATGGCCTGGTCCAGAATAATAGTATGTACTTTTCTCCGAAGAATATAATGCCGACATTTCTTCACGGTGTGAACTAAAGCAAAGGCCTATTTTTCTAACGATGAATATTAGACTTCGGCGTTCTTGAAGGGGGAGCTCATGAAAGCTATTGGTCATTCTTCCCCTTCAACCTTTTGGGTTAGCACTGCCACGGCAGAATGCGGCGAGGCAAAGGAGTAAATGTAAAATGGAAGGGAATAGTCCAGACTAGCCAGGACAGGTGCTTCCATTAATGTCTGTTTAATCTAGGCGAACGCCCGCCTTGCTTCAGGGCTCCACTCAATCTTAGTATCCTTCATCATCTCATTGAGCGGTTTAACTATTTCTTTGAATCCCGTGACGAACCGCCGTACGAAGTTGATCTTTCCGAAGAAGGATCGCATCTCTTTCTTGCTGCCAGGCATTTGTAAATTTAGCAATGCTTCAACTCTATCAGGGTCTATGGATATGCCCTTCTCGGAGATGATGTTCCCGAGTAACTTCCCCTCGGTGACCCCGAATATGCACTTCTTGGGGTTGAGGGATATTCCATACCGGCAATATTTCTCGCATATCTAAGGGAGATGGGTGGGATGGTCACGCCTATCCCAGGAAAAGATGGTCAAATTATCTATGTAGATGATTATGCACCGATTCACAAGGCCCTCGAATGCAATGTCCATGGCCTTCTGAAATGTAGCCCCTGCATTGATCAGACCAAAGGGCATTCTTCTGTATGCAAATGTTCCCCACTTGGTGGTAAATGTTGTTTTCTCCTTGTCTTCATACTTAACCATGACCTAGTTGTATCCTGAGTACCCATCCAAGAAGGACATCATATGGGATCCATTCACCATCTGCAACACCTCATCCAACGAAGGGAGAGGGTGATTATCTTTCTTAGAGGCCTTGTTCAAGTTTCGAAAATCCATGCAAAGGCAGATCTCACCATTTTTCTTTCTCACAAGGACCAGGTTGGAAACCCACGTAGTATGCCAGATTGGGAAGATTATCCGGGCTGACAACAGTTTTTCTACCTCCTAACGAATCAGAGGCTCTATCAGGGGGTTGAACGGTCTTTGCTTTTGCCGAAAGGGCTTAGCATCAGGTTTCAGGGGAATAGTATGGGTCATGATGGATGTGTCATATGTTTTCAAGTCTTCATAACCCCAGGCAATTACGTTGATGTATTCTCAGAGAACCGCGAGAATCTTCTCCTTTTCCTCAGGGGAACAGGAGGTACCAATGTGAATAATCTTTTCTTCACCAGTGTGGTCAATGTTAACCTTTTCAAACTTTCCTCCCTCAGAGCAGGATGACACCTACTCACGGGCCTGAGGGTCCGAGTCAAAGATTCGTTCCAATGCAACCATCCCCTTTGGGATGGTGTTAGTTGGTAGGTCCATGATCCCATCGTCTTCATCACCCTGCTGAGTATCATCATGGTCTCATTCTTCCACTATCTAGTTCTCAAAGACACCAACATTCACCATGAAGGCCAGGATATGCTAATCATCCTCAAAAACCTTAAAGTGGGTGACATTATCTGGAATGGATAGGGTAGGGACCATCTCAACTGAAAATCTCTGGAGTTTCGAGCCAGCCATTGGCTCAAGTGTGCTGGAAAAAAATGGCAAAGGCATCTGGGACATAGTTCCGTCGCCGGGGAATGAGGTCAATGTCAAAGGCATCAAAATCTTTGATAAGGCTCCAAGCCCAGTTGCGGTATGCAGCCAGCCTTTTGTCATGACATGTGTATTGACTCTGGACTTGTTTAATAATCAACTCTGAATCACCTAGAGCCCAGAGGTGGGTGATACCCTTCCTTAACGCAAATAAGAGTCCAAGGACCAAAGCCTTGTACTCTGTGACATTATTTGTACAATTAAACTGTAGTCTGTAGGACGCAAGGAAAGACTTCCCTCGCGGATTGATTAGTTCTACCCCCACCCCGCAGCCTTGTTTAGATCGGGACCCATTGAACTTGAGGGTCCATAAGTTATTGTTCGTAATCTGGGACTGGGGAAGGGGAGTAATCTTTGGATTATTGCTAGGAGACTTAGGGGGTCCTTCCCAGACTACCATCATGAAAGTAGAATTTACCTCCGGAGGTGTTTGGACATGGGATTCCCGGGGAGATGGCACCAAAGGAGTGCATCCTATAGGAGTACTGGGCCCTGGGGAATCAATTACATGTTTATTCTGAAAGGTATCAAGGTTTCGGTTAGTGATAGAAAGACACGGCCCACACTCGAGTTCTGAATGTTTCTGTTAGTGTACTCAGCACCAAGTGCCGGACAGGAGTGTGGCAAGGGTCCCTGTGGTGCCTTGAGAGCCAACCTCAACTCTCGTCTTTTCTTCTAGGTCCTGGGCTCTCTGCAGTACTACGGGATCCTCTCCGGGGATGAAATCGAATGTTAAGATCTCAAAGGGTCGGTACAGCCCCAGGGAATTCTCAGAGAAAAAGACCTCATTGACCCTCCCAACCTTGGTAAGGGCCTGTTTCATCCGAGGTTCACTTTTGACAGGGATCTTATTTGATTCTCCCTCCCACGGAATCCATAAGTGGGTGAAGTCGGTCGAAACATATTCGTTTAGGGACTTAGACCAATTTTGGCTTAATAACATCCCGTAAGTTTCTGGGATGTCCACCACTTGGATGTCAATTATGCTGGCTATCCTAGGGTCCTGGATAAGTTGTATCCAGACATTCTTCAATTCCCCCACCATTTTTACAGTAGTATTATCCAGTTGGATTACTGCACCATTAGATGGGGTGGGGTGGAATCTGAGCTTCTTACAAATGGACAGGGGCATGATGTTACCTGAAGCTCTGGAGTCTACTAAGCAGTTGTGTATATTTTTTTCGTGGATATTCAGGCCTAGTAAGAAGGGAGGATCCTCATTGTTTCCCCAGAAGATGGCCACGTTAGCATCTTCAAATGAGATAGTCTTGGGTGGGCGACTGATGGCTTTCGGGTTCCCCAAGAGCTTCAGAAGAGACTTCTTCTACTCAGGGTAGTTTAGCAAAACCTCCATCAAGGTCATGGAGGTGGTGGTCTGTTCTAACGCCTTTGTGATGTCGAATCTTCCTCCCGAGAACTGGTGGTTTTTCTCAGCAAGGTCTTTTGTTTGGTTAGAGCTAGGACCTCTTGGAGGAGTGAGTTGATCAGTCATATTATTCCAGGGAGGAGGAGTATCTTTGATAGGAGGTGTGGGCATGTAAGCTGGTCCTTTACCAACCTGACTCTGAGTATTATATGGAGCCCGCAGGTTAGTAAAGGTGTTGGCCTCGAAGGGCGGGATAGATTCATCAAAGAATCCCTGTAATTCAGATTGTTCCTCATCCTCCCTGGAAGTCCCAAAGAAGATGGTGTCACAGGTGAAGGCACTATGGGTCGTCTCTTGGACAGGAGGCTCTAGAGGGGTGGTGTCATGCGATTGTTGCTTGTCTAGCTAGGAGATCATAATGACCTTCTCCAAGGTGGACCAATTCACCTCGTTGTGTGAGCCTGTGTCATGCAATCTACACCAATTAGTCATGGGCTAGAAGTCTACAACTGGCATGAAATGTGATGGCCCAGCACCATTTTGGTTGGCATTTTGGTTCGAAGGCGGGCCTCTGGTGTTTGTATTATTATTCCATTGCTGTTGATTGGGTCTAGGCCCGTTGTTGAAGTTTCTTCCTCTGGCATTGTTGCTTCGTTGGCCGGAGAAAATGTTTCCCCTCTGGGAATTTGAATTCTGGGGCACGTAGGACCCCACCTTCAGTTGGCCCATGTCCACTATCAAGGTAGACAACATTCACCATAGGGATTCAACCTCGGCATTCAACTGAGTGTTAGCATCACAATGTGACGGTTGTTGTTGTTGTTGGTTTCCCGGGAAGGCAGCAGTATTAGCCAGAGTCGAGGGCGGAAATCCTCTAGTCGTGGATGACTGAAAGAAGGGCACTCCAAATGATTGTGTCTGAGGCTGTTGTGTCTGCTATGGTTGATTCCAAGGGAAGACTTTCAGACCCGCTGCCATCTGGGTCTGGGTTGGGTAAACATACCGGGCCTGCTGGTCTATCAGGGGCGATGGAGGATTCATCGCCATTGAAGGGGCACCTATTTCCAGATTGGGGTTGTATCCCTCAGCATACACGGTTCTGTGGGAGATCATGTTGAAGGGCGTGCTCTGCCCAATCCCACCTGGGGATTTGTTGAGACCACGGGACAGCTCTAAAGCTAGGTTATAGACTTTTGCCAAGGTGTCCTGGTCACCCACGGTAGTTGTTCTCCAAAGGAGAGTAGCAATGAAAGGGTCCATCACGTTAAGATAGGTCTGTATGGTTACTTCTGGGGATGGAATAAAAGGGCCCGTGCACCGCTTCAGGGTGCGCTGGAACCTATGGTTGAATTCTGTAAGAGGTTCATTGGGTTCCTTTCTGATAAAGATGAACTGGCTATGGGACCAGGCTGGGTCCACATGTACACGAAAGGCAGCTAGGAAGGCGTCCTCCATGTCCTACCAACTGTTTATGGAGTTGGCAGGAAGGTTAAGGTACCATTTCAACTCACCTTGCCCTAAAGACAAGGGAAACATACAAGTCACAACATCTTCATGTTGGATCCGGTGTTGGTTCATGGCATCTTTGTATGCCTGTAAATGTTCTTCTACGGTCCGTGAGCCTAAGTGCTCATATCATGGGAAAATCTTCTCCGGTTGAGAGGGTAAGTCATTGATTGCGCCCGAAAAAGTTCCCATTGGGGACCCGATATTTCTGAAATATGGGGCCATTGGGGGAACTATATGTTGGGTAGTTTGGGCACTGGTCCCTGGGATTGCCTGAGAAGCTTGGGTATTCTGAGGTATACTAGACCCCTAGACAATAGTGGCTGGTATGATTTTTGGGAGGTGTAAAATCAAAATCTCGGGAGGGGGATAAGTTCATACCCTCCTTCTAGCGCCAGTTTCTGTTGACGGGGTTTTGTTGATCGGGTCTGTCAACAGTCATAAGTTGTCACCGGATTCCGGGGATACCGGCCAACTCTGCCTGCAAAGGTTGTCCGGGGAAATTATATTCTCTGGGCCTTCAAGAACCTGGGTGTCGGGTCACGACGGTGCGGGGCTCGGTTGGGAGAAGTGACTGTTTTTGAGGGGGATAGCTATTTTCTTCAACTCATTACCTCCGGAGATTCAGTAAAGTAAAGTTTCCCCTAGCATTCTATACTTAGAAAATAAACGAGAAAAGATCCTGCATCTAACTATAGTCATGTTTAAACGTCCGAAACATCAATAATACTCTGATAGACTACATGAAATATCGAAGAAATACATAACCATCAGCTAGCATTTTATCAGTAGTGGGAGTAAAGGGGTCGTTAATCTACTTTAACATATCAGAGTAGAAGACATAAAGAACATTAAAACATGAAATACCATTAACTCAAAAGCAGTAATGCCAACGAAATCATTGCCAAGAATTCTTCCTTCTTTATTAATGTTCCTTCCAGCAAGCACTGGTACGTGATACAATGGTGGCTCTAGGGGAGCATTTGACTATATAAAACCAGATCAATGGAGCATTGAGCTCTACAACTAAAATGAAGAATCACTTTGCTATTACTATGGACAACAAAATCATCCATTTCTCCGACCCTTGGGAATGGGCCAATTTGGCTATTTATACAACTCTTTTCTAACCCTAACCCTATTTTACATCATTCTTTAATAAAATACAATATCCAGGGGCCGGTACTACCTACGCCACCCTACAAAAGACCTTGAGATGGAATAGGTCTGTCATGTCAGAAGAATAAGACAAACATACATTGAAAGAATTGGCCTCAAGAAGAGGGCCAAGGAGGAGAAAAAACAAAGTAGGTCCCTCGGGGACCGAGGCTACATGCCTCATAAATGGGAAATGTGGCACCCTGTCTCCAATGCACTAGATGTACCTCTGAGCGGCGCCTCGAGAATACCATCCTATCAAGAACCAACTGCTGAGTCGATGCCTCTTTGATGTATCCAACTACCCTCTGACAGTCTTTATTAACTATTTCTGAAAGTGACCGGTCAGCCTCAGGGACCAGAACACAGATCATTTAAAAAGAATACAAAATTTTGGATCTGGGACCCTAGGATCCGGGAACTTACGTCCCAAAAAGAATAAATAATACTCAACGTTTGAGTTTTCCCCGACCTCCAGAGAAAGCTCAATGTTGCTTATTATCGCTGAAAGCCTGGAGGAGGTGGGAAATGCCATCTTCATCTATCTCTTTCAGGCTGGCCCTTCGGTATTTGGCAACTTCAACTTGTTCCCCCAGGTCTGGAATATTTTCTTTAAACTCATCGGCCATTCTTGCCGCGTCATAACCACTAAGTATCATGCGGGTTAACTTCACCATCTGGGCCCCATCTATCTCTTCTAGGGATTGATACCGGGACTTCATTATCTCATCAAAACTCCCCAAAACTGAATCTTCGAGGGTACATGTATCTGTGCTAAGGGGATCAGCCCCGAAAGTCTTTATTACAAAAGATTTTTATAAATTGGAAGAATATTTTACAGCATTTACCTTATCTTGCAAGGACCCTACCAGTTTCTTGATTACCTCCAATGTGAGGTCAAGTCTGGAGTGCTGAGTTCTCACGAAATCAAATGATTCATCACCCAGAATTCCAGATTCAGAAATCATATCTTCCCCTAGTGTAAGGAGTTCTTCGAGCTCCACCTTCCATGCATGGTAATTTTCGGCATCACCCTCCCATAGTTCAATAAGAATTTCTACCTAGTGAATAACCTGTCGGACCGTGTATAGATCTGGGAGGTTGGACACCAAGAAATGTCAGGTGTTTCCTATCTGTAGGGCGACCCACTCGTCCACTGCCTGGGATTTCTTCTTCATTACTCGCAAGGAGTCTATGTCACTCTACGGTAGATCTTCTGAGGTGGAGGCTTTTGGAGGAGTGGCATTGATGGGTTGGGCTAGCTCAATAAGCAACCCCATAAGGTTTGCATTCTTTTCCTTTTCTACTTTGAGCCTCTGGGCTTCCTTCTCATATCGGGCTTCCACTGCCCTTGCTGCCTCCTTCAGCAAGTCTACCTCACCTTTCTTTCCCCTTTTACCTAGTGATACCTCTGCAATATTTTAGTCTCCAGGCTCTGCGGCTACTTCATCGGCGCCTACGGGAGGTGTTGCCACAACGGCAACTGTTTCTCTGCCTGGCCTAGTTCGAATGAAGTGAAATGTCTAGGCTTTCTTGGCCTTTGGCGGGGCTTGAACTTGGGCCATCATTTCGGCCAGGGAGAGAGGAATCACAGCAGTGGACTGAGCTTTTCTTTTCCTTTTCTCTATCAGCCACTGAGGTGTTAGAGGTGGCCTCCCTACCATAATTTATTCTCTTGATTGTTCCCCATTGTTTTGTGGTTGTTGCTCCTCAGTGGCATGGACCTCATCCATCCCTCTCCCTACCTCAACTTCTTCTGCAGCAACATTTTCTTCAACCTCCATCTCCTCAGCCTTGTCCTCTGTATCTATTACTGGGTTTGGACTCTGGTAGACTTCCTCGGGGATTTCTTCTTCGAGCTACTCTTCTTGTTGTTGTTCTTCTTATTGTTCTTCTTCTTTTGTTAGCACCTCTTTCGGTAGTAGGGGAGGTGTTGGTCCGAGATTTAGAGTTTCGGCTGCTGTAATCACCTGCCCAAAAGTTTCTCCCGGGAGTGGCCCTTGGAATGTGGCGGCTAGGGTTACGGTTATTCCCAAACGTCTAGTTCCCCCAGCAGATGCCATTTGTTCACCTTGTTTTTGTTGGTCCACTCCTGGACCTTGCGTCTCTTGAGCCCCAGAGGCAATCTCTGGCTCTAGCTCTTTTTCTTCCACCTACTACTCTTGTCCCTGTGCAGGCTCCTGTTCAATATCTTCTTTCTCTACACCTTCTTGTTCTGCCCCTGGGACTTCTGCCTCTATTTGTGTATTGTCCCCCTACAAGTTCCCAAACTCATCGGTTGCAAATACATCGTCAAATTCTTCTTGCCTAGGGGTACTGGCTGGGACTTCTGTAGGCTCCATTTCCTTCTCCGGCTCTGGGAAACTAGAAGAAAGGATTTCTACTTGTTGGGGGCAGGATGCTTTCGGCTCTGGCTCTGCCTTAAGATTTTTGCTGAGCTTCTTCTTTCTCTAGGTAACCAAAGGTGGCCCCGCGTCTCTTATTGCTTCCACCTCCATGGGATCCACCCCCGTTACCTTAACCATTAAGGCTACTAATGATGGGGAGGAGGAGGGACAAAGTGGCCTGGTCATGAGTGGTGGAGTGGCCAGCCGTGTTATCAACTGCTCCCTCATCTGCTGGGAGGCTGCCACTGATTGTTTTATTTGCTCTGTGATGGGGACTTCCTTCGCAAGAGGGGTCGTGTCTATTCCTTTTCCTTTATCTGCCCCCTGCGAAGAAGTCCCAGCCCCCAGAGTCATCTTTGGTACCGGCGACGGAGTCAACTTTGGCGCCGGCTGGGCTGCTCAGCGGGTACTTTCAGGGCACACCTTCTTAAAATAGGCGTGGCTTCGCTCGACCACCTCTCGAGTGAAGTCTTCAATGGTGGGCCCTTCTTGGGTGGCCCAGTTCACTGGTGGGAGGGCCTTTTTATCAATTTTCTTTGCCTTGTACTGGGGATTGGCAGTGGGGGCGGCGTCTGAGAAGTCTGTCGGGAACCTTTGAAGCTTCAATTTCTGCATCATGCCGGCTGTCATTATGACATAGTGCCTACTCCGCACCTCCACATCATCCTAGCAGTCTACCCAAAAGTCCTCCATGTGGATATGATGGGGCTCTGAAGCCCGGGGCAGTGTCGTTGCATTCCTGCCATGCGGATCAAAATTTTTCCGCGCCAGATAAAATTCCTGCAGGTTGTAACTTTTCAACTCATTGTCTGCCTCCTTTGCATCGTCTAGACTGCATGTGTAATTCCCATAGGTGATTGGAAATAGAATGTTGGGGATCTTTTTGAGGGCAAAGAGGGCATGTACCTCCATTATTTACCTGCAATACTCCAAGAGCACGATCTTGTCCCCACAGTGTTTGGGCAACAAGTAGGGTTTCCCGGAGAAGCCGGTGACCCTAATATATGTGTGCTATTGGAATTGAATATAATAATATCCATAACTATGGACCAATTTCATCACCTTTGAGGACAGGCAGTATCTGGCATCTCGGGTGGGTGTAAGCAGATGGTAGTAAATGAACGCGTCGTTTACCCGACAGAAACTGGGGAAGCTGGCCTCCCAGTGAACTTGTGGGAAATGGTCCCATGGCACCTTTTTTCCCAGGCTGATCCTGAGCACGCCGTCAGTAAGTAGGCCGTGGGAATGGGGCCTCTGCTGCGCTAGGGCCCAGAAAACATAGGAAGACATGTAGAACTTCTTCTTCCTGTTCAATTTGCTCGAACTGGGAGTCGACATGGTTGGAGATTATTGTGGCCCAGTCAAAGTATCCTCCCTTGGTGCAGATGCCAAGGAGGAAATAGTACATCCATCTAGAAAACTCTTGGGCAGAGGGCTGCCCAAAGACCTGGGCCAATGCTATCATCCCCATATGGATGCTCTTATTGAATTCAGAGCAGGGAATCTCTATCTTCATTCTCTTTGGGTCCCTCTTTGGGGCCTTAAGCTAATGGGTATTCATGTATACCAGGGCAGCATCCTCTAGCTGTGTGAACTAGGTCAAGGCATCAGTCCTTGTAACCACTGAGGCCTTATCAAATTGTGGGATTCCCAGGCTTGCCTGGAAAGTGACTGGGTCGAGGGACACCAGTGGAGTGGGGTATCCTGTGGGCTCTGCGGCCGCGAGCATTACGACCTAGACAGAAGAGTTATAGTTGGTTTCCAGTGTTAGGATAAGCTTTGGAGATTGCACAGAGCATGGGAAGCAAGCTGCCCGGAGGATTCTGGAGTTCCCGACGTTCATTGCTAATTGATCTCCAGTCTGTCGCTGGATGTGCATTATTTTCACCAAGGCCTGCATCTCTGGCCATGTTCCGACGCTGGTGTCGGTTATCAGCTTTACCTTGGACTCAATATTTGAGCCCATAATGATGTTATCCTACAAAAATTTCATGGTCAGGGGCATCTTCTCTAGGGCCTTCTCAATCTTGTATTTTACCACAGCCCTGGTTTCTTCTGCGGAAGGTAGCTCCAGACTTCCGGGTGGAGAAGATGCGGATGCTTCAGACATGTTTGGAAGATAAACTCTGGGAACCTGCAAGGCAAAGCGACCGTCAGAACATATTTATCAAAATAATTATTCCGGGGTCCGGAGATCTTACCACCGTGATGCTTGCTTTCCTAAAGAGTTAGTTTCACTCAAAAATAACCAAAAAGCAAACGCATCATAAACATAAGATCTTATTAAACATCCAGGTCCGGGGTTATTTATCACACTTGGTAAAGACACAGGATGGATAATGGTAGGAGACCCAAAGCCCAAAGAAATGACCATTGGTGAGGACGTGTAAAAGGCAAGTCATTAAGCCCATGTGGGTGCCACGTGCGCAGGTATTAAATAGAAGTTATGGCGATGACAGCGGATCCAACTGTCCGAACACATGAAAAGTGAGCCACTTGAATGGAATTGATTGTGTGTATGGGACATAAATGAGGTTCTAACAGACTTCATGGAGGAGAGAGAAAATGACCTGTTTGAAACCGGCTGAGAGCGAGTTCCAAACAGGTGGTTTTCTGCCCCGAAGCGAGTTCGTGGGTGGAAAATCAGAGACATAGGTGACTCGACCAGCTTGTCAAACCACCCGAAAGGATATACATGAAGGCCGAAGGGATATATACAAAGACATGAAGGGATATACAGAGACTATACATGAATATAAACGCATATATACAAAATATACAATGCGGAACGACGCCCGCAAGAAAACTAGACAAGACAGAACATATTTACAGCTATCTACACATTTTATAGACGGACCACTTCTGCACAAAGGACGGACAACCCTCTGGCAGAGCTAACCCAACAACGGGCGGCAGAACCAGAAAATAGAAAACCAGACGAAACAAACGACAAAGCAAACAGGACAAAAGAAACCAAACAAAACTGAAGGAAACCTGAGAACGCAGAAGGTGGAGGAAAGGGAGGAGTTACCGCGGGAGCTCTGCAATAGCTTCAGTCGTCAAACGGTCAGAATCACCACCATGAAGCACTCGCAATTACCTAGAGGTGACTGGAAGATGTTAAGCGTTGATTATCATAAACTCTCTGAAAATGCTCTGTTAATCGCTTTGAAATTGCTTTGTTAATCGCTCTAAGTGCTTGAAAGTTTTAATCACGGTAAATATGAAAGTGACAGATAAGTTCTATTTATACCCGCGGTAAAAAGGTAATCCTCCTCCTTCCGGCAATCTTCCAGACAAGCAAACCTCCAGACCCCGGGCCCAGGGATTTCCCATGATGATGTCCTTAAGAACATCACGGCGAAGAATCCCAGAGTCCAGAATCTGGTTCCCAACGAAGGACAACCTCCGGGACCGGAGTCTTGGAGGCAAAAACCAAACAAACAAAACACCACACCATGGAAGAAAACCCCGGAGAAAGAAAACCAAAGGGAAAGAAAGACAAGGCAAAGCCGCAAGAAAAAAATAAAATAAAAGAAAAAAAAAGGGGGACCCAACATTTTGCACACAAAATGTAGGGACGGGGATACAGGGCATAACACAACACTTTAATAAGTCATTGTATTAGTGAAAAATAAGAGTTAGCAAGCATATCAATCACTAAAATTGACCTATTGCTTCCTATCTAGGATTGTGAAAAATGCTATAATTTTCCTCAGATTATGCATGTATCGGTGACATATACAACCTAGAATGAAAGATTTAAATGAAACTAACCTACATGCTCAATAAATATGTATTCTAAGCTCTAAAAATGAAAATTATAACAATGCATAATATGAAAGCTAATAATGCAATAAGGGTCTCTAATAATATGAACAGCATAACAATGTTTTCAACAATCCAAAATTAGGGTCCCATTGAGCTTAAAACTCATTCAATTTATAGAAGAAATTAGGAGTGAGGGGAGAGATAAATCCATTAAATGCATGTGTAAGAGCCTTAATGAGGGATATCATTTATGAGGAATGGTGAGGGTATAAGCATTAATGATGCATTTATGAGAGCATTAATGAAGCATGGTGAGGGGTGTAAGTCCAAGCTTGAGAAAGTGGACTTTGAGGAAGGGGAGCTTGAGAAAGTGGACTTTTTGGAATGAGTTGAATTCCTAATCAAAATTTTAGGAATGTGACATCATTAGGAAGTGGGTTAAGATGGGATTAAG
Source organism: Thuja plicata (assembly GCA_018584345.1). Lineage (NCBI taxonomy): Eukaryota > Viridiplantae > Streptophyta > Pinopsida > Cupressales > Cupressaceae > Thuja > Thuja plicata. The sequence continues at coordinate 1,055,214 of MU227175.1, forward strand.
ATTAGAATTAGGCTTAGCATGGGTGAAGAGGTTGGGATTAGTTAGAACCTAGGGTCAAGGTGGTTGAGATAGGTTAGGTTAGGGGTTAAAGGGAATATTAATGAAATAAATTATATAAATAATATATTCATCCAATAATAGGGGAAATTAATTATTTAATCTTTTGGTTGTTTTTGATAATTAATTAGGACTATAGCCAATTAATTAAATTAATTAGGCTAGGTGATTGGCTTTCCTTTTGCAAGTGATGAGGTGTAATTAGGATTTTATTGAATTCCTTTTAACTAATTACTTTAGCCATGTTTTTTATTTGTTTTGATAGAGTTGAATTGATTTGATTTGATTGGCTAAGGCAATTAATGTAATTTAGTGATTAAATCACTTAGGAGATTAAATTTTATTTAAATGAATTATGTCAATAAATCAAAGAATTGTATTGACATAATTGGGGGTATGATCACACTTAGAGAAAATAGGATCTATGGTCAAAGAAGAGAAAATTAGGGTGGTTACTGAAATAACAAGGAAGAAAAGTTAAAGAATTTCTACTCCAAAGAATACTTACAAAAGGAAGAGAAAATCCATAGAGGTAAAGGATGTTGAGAATAAAATTGATGAGGATGAGGGAGAAAGAACATAATCAAATAAGGATGCCTTTAAATTGAAGAAGAGTGGTGAAAAAAAGAAGGCCCATTCCATTAATGATATTGCAAAAGGTATTGTGGAAAATGGTAGACTTACTATTGTTGGCAAAAGATACACTTTGGGGAGTGATGAAGACAAGAAGAAGTTAGAAGATGCAATTTTGTATCATTTTCACAAATTTTGCAGAACACCTTTAGAGATTCATTCTTGCATCCCTAATGAGTTATATCATTTTATTGATGCTAGATGGAGCATTGCATTGTATTTGGATAGAGATATTATGGAAAGAGCACTAATCCAAGTGCAACATGAAGTGTGTGTTGAAGATGCTAAGATAACGATTAATGCTCACAGGCATAAATTCAAAATTAAGAGCAGAGCAACAAGACTTCTAATTGATGACACATAGGGTGTACATAATGAAACTGTTGAGACATCGAAGAAGCTACTACAGATAAAGGAGGTAGCAGCACAAGAAGAACAAGTTCAAGTATAATTCAATGAACTTATGCATGGAGATGATACATTTTTTGTAGATCAGTTAATTGGGAATGTTATTCTTGATTTTCCTAACATGGTGAAAAACATTGGAACACAAAATATCAATCTATTACAAATAGGTGGTGATGAGATTGAAATTATAGATATTATAGGCGAAGAGGATTCATCCTCACCATCGCCTATGGAACATACATAGGAAATTATTTCTAAGAAGGAAGAGGAGAAAGAAGTAGATAGTAGGCAGGAAGAGACTCAAAAAAATATTGAAGAAGAACCATCGCCTAAAAGTAAATTAATTCTAGGAGAGACAAGTGTAAGGAAAAGACAGAAACTGGTGACTGTTGCAGAAGAGGAAGAAGAGGAAGTTGATGAAGAAAAATTACCAACCACATCGGTTGATATATCCAAATTGAAACCTAAGGAATTGATGAAATATTAAGAAAAATTGAGGAAAAAGTTTGTAAGAGACAAGGTAAGAAAAAAGAAGAATAAAACAAGAGTATTAAGGCAAGCTAGATACATTCTAGCTAAGTTAGTGCCTAATGTTGAATATGATGAAGATGATGCTCCTATTGATCAGATGGATACTCTTATCAAGGCTATTCTAGATCAAGGCCCTGATTTGCAGTCAGCTGTAGTGAAGCTTGTAGAGGAGAACTTAGAGAAAAAGATGATAGGTAAGTTGATGGAGAATATTACCATAGATAGGATCAAATGGTCAGATTTGATAAACAAATTTAAGACTACATTGACTAAGGCAGGTCATTTTTTACCAAAGTATCAAGGTATCTTGATTTTTTTCAAGATTTGGAACAAAGTAGATCTAAAGCATAGAAGGAGTTGGAGAACTTAAGGGGTCATATTGATCCTTTTTCAAGTTTAGTTACTACTTAGAGTATTCAGATCAAGAAAATTTCACACAAGGTTAAGCATATTCAGAATGAGCAAGAAAATAGAATGCTCGCTCTACTGGAAATTCAATCATCCTTATCCCCTACAATGGAGGTCATGCAACTGAACGTGAAGAAGGAAGAAGACTTGCTTGCCTTACCTGACATGATCACTCTAGACAGCATGGAAGAGATTTCTTCTATTTTGATGGATCAAATAATTGCTACGGGTTACTTGTAGAAGGTATGGAAAACATCCTTGGATTCAGCTAAGATAAACTTCAAGGTGATCTTTGACAAGATGTAAGTAATATTTGTTTAAGTGTACATATATTTTAGTTTTTTCCCTTTTTCATTGTTTTCAAAGGGGGAGTATATGTATAGGAATTCATAAGTCAGTATTATGATTGCATGATTGTAAGCAGTTAGCATGTGTTTGTTAGCATGTATTTTCCATCAATGCCAAAGGGGGAGATTGTTGGTATTGTCATGGGAGATTATGAGATATTAAGGAGTAGTCATAAGGATTCACTTATTTTGTTTTCATTTATGGAAACAAAGTTAGTACACTAAAACTAAGTCCATACAGTCATGATATACTATAGGTGAAGTGAAGATACAATTGGTAAGTGTAACACCCCAAAATTGGCACCTAATATTCCAATCAATTTTGGTGCATTCCTTCAATTTTCTCATCTTCGAAGTCCTATTGTACTAGGAAAATTATTATCCTTATTGACTTTAATTGACTGAGTTTCAAATGCAGAAAACCCAAATTTGCATAAATCTGACATTGTATTTAATTCCTAAATTCTCAGGGTTTATTAGCTAAAAATCCCTATGATTAATTGATTTAATTATAAAGTCCTAAGTGCTTTTAATTAAATTAATTCCACCCCCTTTAGCTAATATACATAAAATGAATTGAAAGGTTATTTAATTATTGGATGAATTATCCTCAAAAAGGAATTCCATAATTCCATGTGAAAGGACACTCATGTGGCAATAATTCACCCTTTTATTTAAATAATCTTTGCGTTTTTGTCTCAAAAGAGAATGAAGAGTCCACCATTTCTTTTCAAGAAACTCCTCACCCTCTTTCCATGGTTTTCTATAAATTGGACCTCTTTTCTTCATTAGAGAGGATGATTTTGAGAGCATCAAATCTATAGTCAATTTGCATTTAATTTCTTTTCATGCTTTAAGCTTAAAATTTGCATAATTAGGCTAGTTCCAATTGGAATTAAAGATGTATTGCTTTCATTTATAATTCATTCATATAGCTAACATTTCAATTTGATTCTCTCAAAGCTTTCTTGATTAATGGCAAGTCCAATTCTAGTGTAAAAGCAATTTCTTTTCTAGATTACAAGCATTTCATTCCAAGAATAAGAGTATTTTCTTTTCCTAGATTAATTGCATTTTGTTTCCATAGCTTAGTTGTAATTCAATTCTAGATCAGTCATTTCTTAATTCATAGAGTAATTTCATCTCTTTTCATAGACTAGTTGCAATTTTGATTTCATAGAGTAATGGAAAATTGGTCTTTTCTTACATTCTAGAAATCCTCCATATTAGCAATGGTCAGGTTGTTGGCTCTCGTTCTAAGGGTAAAACTCAACATCCCCAACTAATTAGGAGGCAACAGGTTGCTTCAATCAAGTTTGCAAGGTGGACAATTCATGTTCATTTTTATGAATTGAACGATTGTATAATGACTATGTTGTGTTTGTGCCAAATTCAGAGGTCCACATTCAACATATAACATTTTGGCGCCCACCGTGGGGCAGAAAAAATGATTTATGGCCTCATTTTCAAACTTCTTAACTGTATTTTTTGAGCTCTGTCGTACGTCCGTACTGCATTGGTACAGAGTCTCACGCAAATTTTTGCATCGAGCCGCGTGAAGATTTGCTCCTAGTAGCACTGTCTCGCGCGAGAAAACAGAAAGCTCGCGTGCGTCGAAGTACTTTCTGTTAACATATTGTTCGTTCGTGTTTAACTATGCATATATATATATA